>APFE030679205.1:387908-437223 GCA_000404065.3 Pinus taeda
TCCCCTCCCCCTGGTTGAAATATAACCATAAGTACACTTGGGAATTGCTAAGTTTATCTGAAACTCAGCAAGAACCCTCATTTCCCCCCTCAAACCATCTTTTCATGCATTTCGGACCCCTTCCCATGCCTTGAAAATCCCTTCGAACATCAAAAATTCTGCTTCCAATCATAAAAGCCCACATCACTTACCTTGGACCTTCCTCCGATTGCAAAAGGGTTCTATTGGGCCCCCTGTGATGCGATATCGCAGTCGGGAGGGGAGTCGTGTATCAAAACAGCGTGTAAGTATGCCCCCGATTGGTTTGGCTGACAGCGATTTTGTCGATTGGCGTATCGCTATGACAAAACAAAACATGCATGTGCGCTACCGATATGGTTCATCGCCGATGGTCTGTTGCCGATCGCATATCAGTGATCGGCGTTTCATATGAATCCATGCCATATATATATATAGGCCCCGTCCCTTATCCTTCTGCCGCCTTCTCTGTTCTGCCATCCGTCCGATTGCCCGTGCCCTAGATCTACGGTGGGCGGGTCTGTTCCTTTCCGAACCTGTCAATGATTAGCGTCTGGGGATGGGCGTTCTTTCCGTGCCACATCACCCTGCCACGTCACCCATCGTACTGAGTCCCACTGCTGACGTCATGCTGACGTCATCTGCCAAAAGAAAGGCGCGCAAAGGCGAAATCGCTGCTTAGAAAGCTCGGAATGAAAATCTGAGGCAGTATCGTGCATCGCTAAGAAAAAATGGTGAAAATGGAAAAGCCTCAGTCCAACGCAGGTTTGCAGCAGTTATTTTGCCCGAAAGAAAGAAGAAGGGAGCGAATTGACCAGTTAAAGAGTATCAGAGGAGATGAAGCCAAATTTCATGTCAAAGAGTATCAGTGAAGCGGCAAAGAGTATCAGATCAACAATATCAAAGCAGGTGAACATTAAAAGCCTCCATCAAAGTCCAAGAACACGGTAAAGCCACTTGAGACTCTCAAATCATAGTTAATGCACATCAAAGCCACTCAAGAGCAGTGGAGTAGAGACCAATGCGCAGTTATGATAAATGGCCAGCGCATAACAACAAAGAACACATTCCTACTCATTTTGAAGCAGCTGCCCCAACACAGCACTTAGATAAATATTTCATGCATTTACTTCAAGATAAGATGAATTAAAGCACTCATTTCCCTCAGATCTGTTTAAGATCTGCTGTAATAAATATTTCTTAGATATTTTCTCTATATATACGACCCTCTGTCTTGAGAGGTGGGGGGTTGGAGGGTTGGTTAATGCACTCCAAGAGCGACTCGCTCTGTATCTGATATGTTTCACTTAATCAAAGATTGTTGAAAGCTTGGAGAATGGACTGTTTGATGTGTTGTTGATGTCTCTGAAGAGTGAATGAGGGAAATCTTGTGCTGCTTTCTGAATCAATAAGTGCTCCTTACCTCTGTTATTACAATTTCACATATGCTCAAGTCACAGAACGAAAGTTTGGTTTAGAATTTGCTTACCTGCACTCTATGCTCAGTTTCTGTGGCTCTTAATGTTTTCCTCTTGATTAGGCGTAATATAGGATTCCTTTATGGCTCATATTTGCTCTATTTCACATATGAATGACTGTTAACTAGGAATTCTTAGCTGCTCCTAGGTAGAGCTCGTTCATCTTCCTTCTACTAACCTGATTGAGAGATTCTTTGTTGCCTCTCATTTCTTAGCCTGCAATCCATCTTCATTTACCTTAAGTATTGTTTCATGAGCAGCTACCTTGCCCCTTTTCCTCTTGTGACCAAGAAAACGCACCAGCAGTCTTACTCCACGACTCCATGCCCAATGATTTGAAACTTGTCACACTATGCATTGCCTCTCTACTTGAAATCATCCTCCTTCCACCCAAACACAAACAAAACCCCTTGAACCCAATAACTAGCCTAAAATCATAATCAACAAAGCTAAAATCATTAAGAGAGAGCCCTCTCTGATTACAAGTAGGCTAGAACCTGTAATCCAAAGATTGGTTTGTGGTTACCTCGGCCGTATCCCTTTCAAGGGCTTAGGGACAACCTAAGTGATAACATAATGACGACTCCACTGGGGAGAAATCCTCAGATAATCTCACAAGTCCAGTCCGACAGCTCCGTTGAGGAAGAATATGACCTTTAAGAAAGTTTATGTTTAACCAATATTCTTAGGAAACTCCTCAAAAAAACAAGCTAGAAGCTGGCTCCCAAAAAGAATTTACATTATACAAGATCAAATTTGGACCCAAAGCCCCCAGCTACTTCTAAAAATCCAAACTCAATCCCAAGAAACCTCAGGAAGCTAGAGTGAAGAGAGGATTTAGCTGATTCTAGTCCTGAGAAAGTTCGTCCAAGCAGTGTTCCGACCCCTGTCAAAGTTCTATTTCTTTCATCCCATACTTCATCATTCGCCTCTCCAAGCACCTCGCCCACACCTCCGTTCACTACTCATACCACCACTACTACTCCTATTATCCTAGTTGCTCCAGTTGTTCCACTTATCCCTATTGTTCCACTTATCCCTGTGAATATGGCTAATAGATATGCCCCTTTACAACTGCCTGCAAATCCCGGGGCTGTGCCTCAGGATTACCAAACTAAAATAACTTATTTTGATGGCACAAGTGCCTGCACGACCCTTCAACATACAAAGAAAATGCAGGATTACTTTGAGAGCTATGAGATTGACGATGATGCTGTGAGAATGAAGATTTTTGTCCAAAGTTTGACAGGTGATGTCAGGCCTTGGTTTAGAGCACTCCCAACCAACTCCATAGCAGACCCAGAAGCCTTATACCATTCATTTATCAACAGATGCGAGAAAAAGAAAGACCCCTTGCACATATTGTCCAAATATGACACCATTAAAAGAGGCCCTCAGGAGGCTGTGTTAGACTACTGTGCAAGGTTTAACAATGTTTACAATGCAATCCCATAGAACCTTAGGCCCCCACCTGATCTTGCTTTATATAAATTCCCTGATGGTTTTGATACCGATATGGCTTATCAGTTAAGGGAAAGAGCCCATCAAAGACTTACAGACATGCAAAATGTTGCTGTTAGTGTGGAAGAAAACCTAATTGCCAAAAGAAACAGAGCTAGAACCGAAAGAAGAACCACCTTCAAGGAAGAACCCTCAGCCTTAGACCACAAACTAGATGCTATTATCAATGGCATGCACAAGTTGGGAGATAGAGTGGAGAGCATTGAGAGGAAATAATCTTGGGAAGGACAACAACCCAACACCATAAGGAACCCAAATTTTAGGAAAACTCAGAACACAAACACTGGTAGGTCTAGCCCCGATTGTAATATAAGACCTCCTTTCCAAGAAAACTACACAGAAGCATCCACATCCAGTGAGCCAACAGAGGAGACTCACATGAACATGATAGATTTGAAAAATGAGCAACAAATTTTTTTGACTCAAGAAGACCAAGTCTACTATGATGTAAATCAATTTCAGACTCATACCGGAGAGTCTTTTGACTTCAAACAAGGCTATGATTCTGCTGTGTATGAGATGCACAAGCAATATAAACTGAGGACTAGAACAATTGATGTGCGCAAGCCCGTCAAACAAAAGGAAACAAAAGAGCCCAAGAAGATTAAAGGCAAGGCTATTATTACAGAACCGGCTGATGAGACTGTCCCAAACCTGCAGGAAGTAACTATGGAAGACATAACAGACATGCATCCTTCTAATGATCAGCCTTTGCTATCTTCTCCCTCAAAAGAAGATTTGAACAGTATTCCACAAAACCTTCCCAAGACAGAAATACTGCCAGGTATCACTCACCATAACATTGATAACCAAGAAGAAAATGCAGAAAATACACTTGAAAGGGGAAAATCTGCCACTACCAACACAAAGACTCCATTGGAGAAACCATTTAACTTAGAAGCAGAAATAAGTAAACTTAAGATTTCCATCCCCCTCTCTGAGCTTGCCAAACATGATGTGTATAGGCAACAAATCCATAGATCACTTCAGATGCCAAAGATCAAGGATGATGTCAATGTTTTAGATGATACGCCTGAGCTGTTATTTGGCCCCGAGGTTAATGGAAAACAAACATATGGAGTAGTTCTGCCCTTTTATGTAAGCCTACATATACATGACAAAGTTTTGCACAATGCTATGTTTGATTTAGGAGCCTCACATAATCTTATGCCCAAAGCTATAATGGAAAAGCTAAACCTTGACATAATAAGACCCTACAAAGACCTTTTCTCCTTTGACTCAAGTCAGGTTAAGAGTATAGGCTTAATCAAAGATCTATGTGTGTCTTTAGTCCAATATCCCAACAAAACAATTCTAATGGACGTGGTGGTTGCTGACATTCCACCAAAATATGGGATGCTCTTATCAAGATCTTAGGGAGCAAAACTCCAAGGATCCCTTCAATTAGACCTCTCTTACGCCACTATTTCAGTCTTTGGGCAACCAAAGAGACTGTATAGAGAAACACTGATGAAGTATGTGGTGAGTAGTGAGGAAAAGCCCCAAAACTTTCACATTTACTCAATCCATTCTGATATGGATTCCTTTATTTTGTTCAATAATGATGATCGTCCCCCAACTGGTGATAAGCCTTTGGATTTAGAACAAGGAGAATGTGTGAGTGAGGAATCGGCTAACCATACCCAAAAAACTGGCAAAACAATCACTGAAACCAGCACACAAGAAGAACCTCCCGAAACAGAAAATTCAAAACTGCCCACTCCGATAATGATTTCAACTCCAAATCCTAGCCAAGACCAAGAAATCCTATGGTATTTGGAGTTTGATGGTTCAGTTAATAAGCTAGGAGCAGGGACAGGAGTATGGATCCATAATACCCAAAACAACCATGCAGAGGGTCATGCCTATAGATTGAATTTCAAATGCACCAACAACATGGCAGAGTATGAGGCCCTCCTTTTAGGCCTTAAGCTCATCAAAGCTCTTGGGGCTGCAAAAGTTTCCATTCTAGGTGACTCCAATTTAATCATACAACAAATGAAAGGCAACTTTGTTACCAATGACAATAGGATGAGAGCTTATAGGATTGCTGCCACAAAGATACTCAATTCCTTCACCGAATCCAAGCTTGCTAAGATTTCTAGAAACCATAACATACAAGCACACAGCCTAGCCACTTTTGCTAGTACATGCAAGCTTCCCTTTGAGCCAAATCATTGTTGAGATAAAACATAGGCCCGTTGTCCCTAACAATATTAAAGATTGGCAAGTGTTTGAAAATGATGCTCAGATTAACAATTTCCTCACTCTTGAGCATGAGTTTTCAAATTCAAATATTGACATGGATGCCATGAACGATTCCCAACAGCAAACAAATGAAAATCAGTAGGCTGTAACAGCTGCAACAGCAAAACAAATCTTTAACCCAACTATTTTTGACAATGCAAACATAGAAGAGCTGAAACAAATGCATTTAGATGAAACAACCAAAGCAGAGGCTGAGTTCATTGATCTAAAGGATAAAGTTTTGCCTACTAGTCTCACTCCATTAGAAGACATGTTTGATAATAATGATGTGCCCAAAAATCCAAAAATGGAGCCTTTAAATGCTGCTATAGAAGAACACAATATAGGGACAGCAGAGAAGCCCAAAATGATTAAATTGTCCAAAAATCTGCCACTTGATCAAAAACCAAAGTATGTTGGATTTGCTCAAAGAATTCCAAGATGTATTTGCTTGGAGTTATGAGGACTTGAGGTCCTATGACACCTCAGTGATCCAACATACCATTCCCTTAAAACCAAACCAAAAACCATTCAAGCAGAAACTTAGAAGAATTAACCCTATGCTTCTTCCCCTCGTTGAAAAAGAAGTGAAAAGAATGTTTGAGGCTGGCATTATAGCACCCATTAGATTTTCTAAATGGGTATCCAATCTGGTTCCCACAAGGAAAAAATCAGGTGAGATCAGACTGTGTGTAGACCTAAGAAAATTAAACCAAGTCTCTCTAAAAGACCACTATCCTTTGCCCAAAATGGACCATATCCTACAAAGAGTAGTGGGGTCATCTAGAATCTCTTTACTAGATGGATTCTCAGGTTTTAATCAAATACTCGTTCACCCGGATGACCAAGACAAGACAGCCTTTACCACACCGTGGGGAACATTTAAGTATGTTAAAATTCCTTTCGGGCTAAAGAAAGCTGGTGCCACCTTTCAAAGGGTAATGGATATTTCATTTGCCAAGGAAATACATAATTTCCTTGTTGTCTATCTCGATGACATAACCCCTTTCTCCAAATCTGATCGAGAGCACCTCAGACACTTAAGGCAAATCTTCATGACATGTAGGAAATATGGTATTTCCTTGAACCCCAAGAAGTCCTTGTTTGGCCTTGAGGAAGGTAAGTTGCTAGGCCACATCATTTCAAAAGACGGTATCAGAATTGATTCAGAAAGGATCCAAGCCATCCTCCAAATCCCCTACCCAAGAAACATAAAAGAGTTGCAAGCATTCCTTGGAAAGATCAATTTCCTAAGGAGATTTATCCCAAATTTAGCCGAACTGATAAGACTGTTAAGCAATAAACCGTAAAGAGATGCATAAAGATACCAGAAGCATAGACATTGAATATTCCAAAATTAACTTATCTTTTATTAATCCTATGTATAGATACAATCCCAACTCCGTCCTACGTACTCAGCTACAAGGGTTCGCACACATAGCTGCGGACTCTACCAGGCCTTTGCGCACTCAGTTGCAGAGCCTCTTACTACTACAATGACCCAAGACTCGGACTTACAGGCTCAGATCTAATTTATCCTCCAAAAACCCATATCACTTCTCGAAGCTAAGACTTAACTTTCTACTTAGAGCCTCACTATATTTATACAATCTCATGGTCCGTGGACCATGGGTAGGCTGAAATATGATACATTACATTATATTAATTTAGGGTGGACATTCCTAGACTCTCGCGCTCGGCACCCGCATTTCGCGGGGTCTTTACATTACACTTGACCAAAATCCAGGCTTCAAGCCCCAAAAAACACACTATGGGGGGATTGGCTTCCCAACAGGCCCCCAACAAAATCATCGTGACTTGTCCCAAGTCACTCTGCTGGTGTGATGATCTTCGTGTGAAGTCCATCTAGTTGTGCCTATGCTTCACGGAGATCTGTAGTGCACTGCTCTGTCATCTGCTGGATCCGTTCTGCTCACTCGGTTGAATTCTCAATGTCAGGGTCAAATCCTTGTCTCAAGTCACGCATCTCTTTCATTTGCCCAAGTTTTCCTTCAATGTTGGCTGTGATGAGGAAGGCTTCATCAATCCAAGACTAGACGCATGCTTTTAGTACTGCCTCTTTTTGACGCACTGTGTCCACTTGCTCCTTCAATGCCTTTGCCTGTTGTAACCTCGTGAGCCGCTGAGTTAGGACCACCATCTGCGCCGTCTTGTGCATGCTATCCTATTGCATTTGAATGTCCTATGCTTAGGTTTCCAACTGCTGTATGGTGGGGTCCTCCTATAAGGTTGTGAGGACCACATAGGATTCTTCCAACAACGTGGTGCAGCTCTACACTACCTGTTCAATTTTTTCCAACCCTTTTCAAATATCGCTTGCACGCTACTCTCTGAGTTCTAGGGGTGTGGAGGGCTGTGCCTTCAATCGTAGCTCAAGAATTTGTAGGTTGAGGTCCAGCTGGATCCTTGTATCTTCCTCCTTCGCCTCACGGAATCCACTAGCCAACTTGTGGATCCGCATTCCTACTGGTAGATCTGACGCAATTTCTAGTTCTGGGACGCGGTGACATGCTTTCTCGATGATCTGCTCCAACTGTTGGTTTTGGGCCATCGCTTCATCGTATTGTAGGCTAAGTTATTTGATATTGATTCGTTGTTCACTTAGTATTTCCACTGCACGTCCCTCTCTAGTGCAGAGTTTTGTCGTCACTTCAATGCTATAATAGGTATAAAATCTCCTGTGGAAGGGTAGCCAAGTTTAGGCCTAATCCCTTGATCCATCCTACCATAGCTCTATCCTCCATGTTGTTCGCTGTCAGTGCTCCTTCCGATCGCATGAAAGCATTGGCCATTTTGGCCCACAACAACTGCTCTGTTGTCGATGCTCCCATGGCACCATAGACAACTACCATTCTTCCTTGTGGGAGTCGCACCTAAAGTCCTTGCAGTTGTGCCCTGAGCACCCCCAACACATTCTACTGCTCTGTCATTGCTTCTTGGAGCGCCTGCCTAGTGACATCATGAACTGTGTCATCGATGTCGTATAGATCACCCTCTGTCAATGTAATATGCTCCCCATCCAATTTGGAAACCTTGGTCTTCTTCTGTGGCCCTGTTCATTCTATCCTGCACGACCGTTTCAATTATGTAGAGGTGGTGCTTAGGTCCACGCCTTTTGTCGTATCATTTGTCCCATGTCCTATGGTCAGGTTCGAGACTCTTTGCTCCTGCATTGTGGTGGCCCCTACTGCTATTTTTTTTTTAGTTGCCTTGGTCTACTCTATGGTGGCCTTTGCTGCTTCGCGAGAAGCCCTGACCTCCTCGGTGAGCTGCTCATTCCATTTTTGTTGTGCCAACAGCTTGGCAGCATCCTTCTGTCTTTGTATTGTTGCTTCACCATGCACTACCAGATCTGAGCCACGCCATTCGGGTGGCCATGAGTTGAGCATTGCGAACACCACATCATCAATTGCGATGAATGGGAGTTTGGTATAGTTCTGCTTTGAGTCCTTCCATGCCTTGATATACACATTGTGCATATCTGCCTTAAAGTCTGCAAAGATCCGCAGACTATCGTATACCATGGTGGATAGGCACGGTTGTTTGTGGATCTAGATTTGTATGCTTTCCTCCATGAGTATCCAAAAGATGTTGATCTTGCAAATGCACATTGCGTGCCTTGTCGCCCAGAGCGAAATGTATTTCATTGCCTCTGGAAAGTCCTAGTCAAGGGGAGGAAACTGACTATCCTCCAACAATTCCCCTACAACTAATAAGATGGATAAGAGAAACCATGCATAGTGGAAGTTCTTACCCTGCTCTTGAGCCTCCTTGCAGTTTGTCAGGAACTCCTCGCAGAGGAACTCCGCCCAGTTGAACTGTACCCCCTTGGCGCATTGTTTGGCCAGCGTGATGACCGTTGTTGGTACCTCATTGCCACGCCATTTTCTCATCACTTTTCGTGCCAGTAGTTGAGTGGCTACGTGCACCCCTTTGTCTTGAATGCTTGTAATCACATAACCCCCCTACTTCTTCTCTAACTTGTATTTCTTCTTCATGGCTTCTACAAGCACCAAGTCTCCATTTTGGCCAACTATTTATGCGAGGTCCCTTCTGTGCAAGGAAGTTTTGAAATCCTTTGAATCAACTCCGCCATAATGGGAATCAGCTCCTCTAGCCACAAGTAGCCCTCATGCACTAGGCAAAGCAGTTGCCTGATGACAAATAACGTGATTGGTGCCTGGTGAAAGTGTGGAATCCATAGTAGGTGGGGTAGCCCAGCCTCCTCCACCTCGCGCAGCCATTTTCGTGGCTGTAGTGCTGTAACTACCCCCTTCTTGCTTTGTTTCATAAGTTGGATAGTCTCCAGATGTGGGAACGTTTCGCTATCCACGAGGTACCAATCCTCAAATTTCATCGTGGGTACATGGCCCAGGGCTGAACCCTCAAATAGAATTCCTTCTAGGAGGAGTGGGGTTTCGTGTGCGTTCTTAATAGTGTCCATGTCCTTGGGTACTTTTGCCTTCCGCAGTTTTTCTGCAGCGCGCACTGGCTAAATGTCTTCTGCCACTTCTTCATCTAGTTCAATCTCCTCTACAAAGGCCTAAAGATCCTCCTCCTCATCATCTGTCCCAATTTTAACCATCCTGCCCTTATCTTCCATAGACAGTTTACCAAACCGTGGATTTCGCGGATACATACGGACTGGTCCTGCTACCTGTGGATCCTTTTTGGCCCTCAGCGTCTGGGGCGATTTAGGGATTTCTGGTACATCCCCTACCAGCGGCGTAGATCTCTGCGTGGCTCCCTTGGTTATTGACATCATTCTGATCAAGGAATCTTGTGTTTCCTTTGGCAATGCTTCAAACCATAGACTTGCTCTTACAACCTCAAAATTCATCAGGTTCATACCCACCTGATAACACAATAACTGAATTCTCAAAATGCCAAGGGTTGTTTGGTGGAGAGCCACTTGTGATTTATAGGCCCTTTTGAATTCAGATTCGACCGTTCCCCCCATATTAGGCTCATTAATGCAAGAATGGCAGTAGATAGTCCCAAATCTAGTTCTGACTTTGTGTCTTAATTGCCTGTCGTTCGCTCCTCGTTGCCTTAAATTGGACATCTTGTCATGAATAGTGACACCAACGGTCACTTTCCAGCTTGCCCACATGACATCATAGCCCCTTGTGTGTGAACATGGCTCGTGCATCATACTAATCCTGCGCGCAGCTCCCATACAGACTCTTTTGTAGTCCCACACTCTCTTTCAACTGCTTGGAGCGCTGAGACTATGCTTCCTTCGGATAGTAAGGTGGTCACACTACTGGTGCAAGGATTCAAGTCACCTTCCAACCCGGTCTACGGGCCTTCCATAGTTACCCTTGTGCCAATCAGTGGCTTATGTTATTCCTTATCCGGTGTGCTTCCCTAGTTACTTTGTCTGATAAGGTGTGGTCACAGCCATGGTAATATAGCCAGGAATTCTTGGTGACAATCTTCTAGTGCGGTGGTAGGGATGCCCATACAGTTCCCTGTCCTTCTGTCGACGTGTAATGCTTGTGTGATTTTTGTTTCTACATTTCTAATATCTGCATCCATTAATATGCTTTGATGCTTCATTCGTACTTGATCTTCTTCGATTTCGCGAAGCTCAACATTCCCTCGCTGAATGGCTTCTTGATTCTGCATATGTTCGTCTTCGTGCGGTTGCATATTCTCTTTGCTCTGGTCCTTGCATGCTGTCCCAATTATGGGAGTTATTCCGTGAGGATTCCTTTCCAAAATTACAGCCTCGACTTTGATCGTCATCTCCAGAATCATTCCCACAATCAGGTTCTTGTGCATGGCCCCATAAGCCCATCGGACCACTAGCACACACAGGTCCTAATCAATTCGTTCTGCCTGGTAAACTCTATTCATGATTTTGCATAGCTTTGTGAATGCTTCAATGTGGAATATGTGTGGCATGCATCACTTTTCTTGCTGTCATGTCGGGTTCTGATTTTCGATCCTTAGTCTGGGATGTGCTTGCACAACACACGTTTGCACCCATCGACACAAGTGGGCGTGCAAACTACTTCGTCCTGGCTGCCCAGCTCTTGTTCGACGTTGGGGACATCCAAACCGTAAGCGTATCCATCTTCTACATTCGTGCTAGTTTCTAATAGTCTTCTGATGTGTACTCCATGATCGTGCAGGTGTTGTGCGCAACACCCATTCCAGTGCATCATACCACTATTGTTCTATTACTGCGCTTTCAAATTTGTCCAGTAAATAATCCACCGTTGTTACTCCATCATATGTCGACAGTTCCCTTGCCTCTGTTGTCGCGCAACAGAAGGATCTAATCATCATGTCACAATTCAATGTTGTCACTTCGTGCAACCGGTTCTACCAAAGTTCTACTTCTTCATCTGAATCCGAAGTACAGGAACTATCACACTCCCATGAGATTCTTCCATCTATAGTCTGGTTCACCCAATCCTGGTCTTGCGCTGTTATTTGGTAAATACAATCTATCTCATCATCTCTTTCATCGTCACACACTGGTTCGGTGTAGCGCGCTCCTTCAGCTGGCTCTAGTAGAACTACTATGCGTAGAGACTTTTTCTCGAATATCATCTTCTGCTTCTTCAGATTGATGAATCCATTCATATCGGTGGCCTACTCTATTCCTAGCAATGAGGGATAAGGATTGCTGTCATTGATAATCTCTATTACTTCAAAGTCCATCTGTGTGCTCGCACCTTCGATATCAATAGTTACCCCTTGCAGCCTCTCCATGGGCAAAATTTTCTGTTGGTTCACCATTTGTAATTAAATAGGGGACCATTGTAACACAGGACTGCCCATGCATTCCCATGTCTTCTTTGGTAATACATTCGTGTCCGAACCCAAGTCTAGGATTACCTGATCCATTTCATACTCGCTAATATGCGTTGTCAATCTCATTTCCCTCCCAGTGCGCAATGCATGCTTTCCCAGTTTCTGGACTACGCACAGTTCCCCTGACCCTGCGCACCTAGTTATCAACTTCTCTAGTCCTTTAACTGCCTTATTTTCATGTAGTAGTTTCATGCATATCTCTAGAAAGGTAGTAAGCATAGAAGGATCCATTCATGTTTCTAGTTGATCCTTACTACCTGAAGTGGAGGCCTTCGCTAAGCTCTTCTTAGCTTCCATGTATGTCTCCTTTGCGCATTCTAAGTCAAACTCAAGTTCCTTTGTAGGGGCCTTGCGAACCCACATATCTTCCTTGGGCTACTTCCCCTTATCTTCCCCTGTAATTGCACTGATTCTGAGCACTATATTCACATTTGGGTCTTCTTCGCGCAGTTCAGACCTCATCATTTGAATATTTTGAGTTGGAGTAGGTTGGAGTACCCCTTTCTCATTCATCTGGGTGATCAATGTAGGAAAATCTACCATTTCATGATTAAACTGAGCACATTATGAACAGGATACTCTCGTTGGGTTGGTATAATCATGGGCGTAGTGCCCTCGTCCTCCGCAATTGTAACAAATTAACTATCCACGGCCCCTTCCTAGTCTCATTCCTCCTCGTTCTCAACCTCGGCCGTGAAATCCAGAGCATGCCATCCCCGCAGCTAGGTTGAGGCCTTGCATTTTCGTTTGTAGTCTATATGCTGGGGTACACCATCATTAACTTGTAGCTGCAACAAGTACACTCGTCATGGAAAACTGATCTGCAAAAATTACAAAACAGTTGTTGGGGAGTTTGTGTATACTTCTACAACAAATGACAATTATCCGTTGTGTGCTTTCCTACTATCTAACAGATTGCACACCATAGCGCGGGTGTCGCACTTGGCCCTGCCTATGCCCTTGGTCTCAACAGCATTAGTCCCCCTCCTGCCAAGTAGTTCGTGAATACTGGACAGTGGTCTTTGTCATGGCCTTGGCCTTTGCATTTTATGCACCACACTTCTTTGCGTACCTCTGGCCATGGCTCCCTATCTTGCTTCAAACTTTGCATCTCCAAGCATAGATTATATAGTTGCGCGTGGATTTGTTGGACTCCCAACCCCGGATCCTATATCAGTGTTTCATGCAACCTCATCGCCATTTCCAACACTTCAACCTGGGTTGAAAGCTTCTGCTATGACAGTGCCATCCTTAGGTGTGGTGTCAAAGATGCCACAAACCATGTGTTATGTTGCACATCCATTAGCGTCATATTAGCCTCGCGGATCGTACTCTTTAGCCTCTAATCTAGATCCCAAGGGGTCTTGCCTATAAGCATTGCCAATTCCATAAATCCAATGATTGATTGTGTCTCTGATTTCGGTCAGAAAATTCTTTGTTCAATGCATTTGGGATCTCCGCTATTCCTGAATTTGGGTGATCATTAGAGTGCTTGATATACCATGTCAGCGCGCAATCCTGCAGCGTGCTCACCAATGTGGCCTTCTTAATGTTGTCGTCTGTGACCCGTTATGCTTCCCACACTGCTCTTACCATGAACCAGAACTGGTCCAGATCCTCATTCCCTACTCCTCTGAATACAGGTAGCATGATTACGCTCGTCATGCTGAACTGCGAGTTTAGTGGAGGTGGGGTGGGTGAAGATGGAGGTGAATTAGGTGAATCGGGTGATGGCGTAAGTGGAGGTGATAACTACGGAATACGTTGCCTTATCAAACTGACCGCACTTCTCGGAGAAACCCGAGCGAGCTCTTCCTCACTCTCTCATGAAGGTGAAATTAAGGGACTATTTCCTAATCCCTCACTACCTTTGTAGATCTTTCTGCTTCATGTCGTTCCAAACATTACTATATTCGCATAACCCGCTTTTCACATAACAACATCTTAATCCAAGTATTCAATGATTTAATGTACTTCCCACACAGTCCCTTGAGAAAACATCGTTCTGCTTCACTATAGCTCACGGTCGTGTCTACCATGAACTCAGTGATAAACCCCCCTATTATTCTGTTGAGCCAATGGTCCAAAACTCGCACAATCTTATCTTTTGATGCCTCTAGTCTGTGCACTAACTCTGGGGTCCACACTGTCGGTTGGTTGAGCTTACACCTTCCCTGGCTGTCAACTAACCTTGCGATCCAGTCATACAGTTCAGAAGGAAAGGAGGCGAAGAAGATCTCATGGATTTCTGTATACACGTAATGATCCAGCCACCTTTTCTCGGATACCTGCAAAGTTTTGTTTTCCTGTGTCACAAACTCGTGAAGCTTCTTGTCCAACCACTCTTCAATTTCCTTCTTTGTTGGGTTCTAGTGGAACGACATTAGACATCCCTTGGGCAGATCCCAGTCCCAGCAACAGAACCATTTGTTGGCTTATTGGGGCATGACCCAGGTTTAGAAGTGATTTAGCAAAACAAATCCCAAACTACTGCCCCTTTCGGCAATAATCCGCGGTGTGCGAACTGAGGTCTCACTCTAGGAAGTATGGGAGGGTGCTGGAACCAAGTTTCTGCACCCTAGGGATGTCTTAATGAAGGTTGGGAAGTTCACAAACCAATCCTGCGCACTTGCACTGCTTCGCGCAGCCGTCTGTCCTTCGCAACTTGTGCAACTGCTTCTGCATAGATCTGTGAAGAGTGCGACGAGGTGTTGTCTAGATCCTTAATCCTGACTGTGTGTTTATTATAGATCTTAACTTAATTATGTGGGTCCAATATTCTCATAAATCATTCAACATTCATAACAAGTGCGTGCAATCATAAACTGTAAAGAGATGCATAAAGATACCAGAAGCATAAACATAGAATATTCCAAAAGTAACTTATCTTTTATTAATCCTCTGTTCAGATACAATCCCAACTTCGCCCTACGTACTCAGCTGCAGGGTTCCCCGCACACAGCTGTAGACTCTACCAAGCCTCTTCGCACTCAGCTGCAGAGCCTCTTACTACTACTACAACCCAAGACTCGGACTTACAGACTCAGAGCTAATTCATCCTCCAAAAACCCATATCACTTCTCGAAGCTAAGACTTAACTTTACACTTAGAGCCTCGCTCTATTTATACAATCCCATGGTCCGCAGACCATGGGTAGGCCGACATACCATACATTACATTATATTATTTTAGGGTGGAAAAACCTAGATTCTCGCACTTCGCGCCCGCATTTCATAGGGTCTGTACATTACACTTGACCAAAATCTGAGCTTTAAGTCCCAAAAAACATGTTATGGGGGGATCCGCTAACCAATAGGAAGAAACTGATGGAGATGAGAAAGAATAACAAGAGGAAGAAGATAATAAAATAGAGGTGAAGAAGGCATTGGAACAGAAGGGGAAGAAAACGAGGAGTCACCTAGGGTGTCTTTGGAGGTCCCTAAGAGGAAGGCAGCAACTACCTTCACTGCTTTGAGCACTTCAGTGAAGCAAAAAGGGAAAATAAGGAGGCAAACCCCTCTATAGTTCAGAACAAGGAAGAGCACAAGAATCAAGCAAGAGAAGCCACAAACATCAACAAAAATGCCTATTCAGATTGAAGATTCCCCTACACCAAGGGACATAGAAGCAAGAATGAGAGATCAAATTGAGAGGGAAAATGCATGGCTGAGAGGACAGCTGCAGGAAAGGGAAAACCAACTAGCATGTATGGCCAACCTCTCCTTGGAGACAATCCAGTGTAGGATGCCAACTAAATTCTATGCTCTTTACCTCAGAGAACAACGACTATAATTTCATATTAAAAAACTAGCACAAAGGGGCACCGTGCCATTTTAGGACTACAGGCAATTTATTGATCTTTGTGATCAAAGTGCACTAGAGGATAGGGCCAAAATGGCTGAGTTTTACTTGCACAACATGGTCCTCACTTACATGAATATTTGGGATACTAATGTAGAGCTAGGAGATCTACAATTAATGGCTTTGAAATCATCGATGAACCATGAGAAGTCAAGGGCTATAGAGATGAAAAGAATCTTGGCTAGAGATAAAAATGAATCTTTTTCATCAGAGCTGAACAATCAAATCCCATGGCCCTAATTAGCACCCATAATCTAATTGCAAATGATCCTTAGTTGGGACCTAGATATCTTGCTGCCCAAGAGCAAGCAATTCCACATTTTGAGGATATGTTTAGGCTGCTAAGATATGATAATATACATGCTTGCTAAAGGAGATGGAACACACTATCGCACAGCTTGAATATCAGAGAATATCACTCCCCTCAAAGGTTGAGAGAGGCACTCAACATGACACCTATGTATAAGCAATCAATGCAAAGGTTGAAGGTCAATTGGATAGGCTTAAAACTCAGTCCACCACTACTCCTAGGGATGCTAGAAGGGAGAAAAGAAGAAGAGGAAAAGAGGTAGTGGGAAGAAGTAGAAAGGAAAGTAGGCTTCTATGAACAAGAAGAAGAGACCATAGCAAAAGCATGGGATGTCAAAGAGGCTACTAGAGCCATGAAGGACATGGACATTGACTAAGTTCCTCAGAGGATGAGAAACACTTTCAGTAACGGGGTGATGATGAGCCTCATCATTTGGTGATTATAAGGGCCTTAATTAACCTCCTAGCTTAGTCAAACCAACTATTCTCACAATTTATTGCATACTTGTGATCATATTTTTTTTTATGAGATGAGTTAGAGTTGGATATTTTGCTTTGTGGTCTAATGTGCATTTAATGCATGAATAAATGATAAAAGCAAGGAAAAATGTAGGAATAAAGGATAAAAGCAAGGAACTATGGCAAATACCTTGGTAGAAACTCGAGTGGGACAAGGGAGAGGAATTATAGGAGGTAAATCCTCCTCATTTACTACCCCTCCATTCGAATATTCCTCCATCAGCTCGGAGTGAAAATAGCCAAATCATGAGGACTAGAAGGCAAACGACCAAGTGAAAGTGACAAAAACCAGTTTATCTTGAGTTGGGAGCTGAGCCTCCCTAATTTGAAGGAAGTCGTTGGAGACTTTAGATGTATAAGTAGTGAGGCTTATGACCTTAGTAGGATTCATATTTTTTATTGTAAAACTCTACTTTATTTCTGAGCTGCAAGACTTGTGACAATTTTTGTAATCCATGGTTTTGATAATAAGAATGAGTTTTATTTTGAGCCAACACTAAGTTAACTTAGAGGGCTGAAGCTCTTGGGTTTGGGCCCAACTTGAGCAGCCAAATATCCTCTTTATTTTACATGTATGCTAGCATAGATTCCTAGTTTTCTGTTCATTTTCTTAAGTAGCTGCATTTCCATTACAGTAGTATAGAATAGATTCCTGGTTTTCTGTTCATTTGCTTAAGTAGCTGCATTCCCAATACAGTAGTGTAGAGTAGATTGGTTGTGCTTTAGTTTACTTCCATTTATGCCTCCTTTCAATTAGTAGGGTAGCTAGGATAAAAAGATCACCATAAGGTTGTCCACGGGTGTCTCGGCCTCACCTCTTCCCTCTAGGACCATGACTTGAGGAAGAGACCCTTCAACAAACCCAAAAACATAGATTTATAGTTCTTGCGTGATCTTTGGAGTTTGTTGTTTGATGTAGTTACTTATTTCATTTCACTGTCGTATTTTTCCATCACTCTCAGTCCACCCTCACCCTTACCAGTTTCTGTTTTTTTCATTGAAATCTCCTTCAACACTTGCTTCATGCATAATTTCCTTACCATCTGATCCACAACAAACTTGACCAATCATCGTATAATTCATTAGTTTATCCAAAATCCATCGCGTGTGAAGTCTTCCACCTACTTTATGCGCTCCAATCTCCACCATCGATCTCTCTCTTGATCCAATAGCTATCGCGTCACCTCAATACTTTATGCGCTCCAATCTCAACCATCGATCTGTCTAGCCTGATCCGACAGCTATCGTAAAATCTTGCACAGATTCTTGCACGACCGTTATCCACCCAAGAGCACGCGAGAAATGTGGTTTTCTCATGCTATGTGTCACTCACTTAGGCTAATTGCATGAAATTTAGAAATACAGCTTACATCTTTGAGGGCATGCGAGAAACTTCTTATCGCCTACAAAACCTACTCCATCATTCCACATTTTTTTATCTCCGCCGCTCATATTCCAATTAATCTTGTATGTCCATCTATTAACTTAAGTCTCCGTGATAAGATCTCTGTCGTTCATCCTGTTTGGTAACCCTGTTCATTCATCTATTCACTAAACTACCCGCGATAAGATCTCTGCCATTCGTCCTGTTCGTTAACCCTGTTCATTCATCTATTCACTAAACCGCCCGCAATAAGATCTCCGCTGCTCATCCTATTCATTAATCCTATTTTCCCATCTATCTATGTAATCTCCTGCGATAAGATATTCGCCGCTCATCTTTCATTGCATCCTCCTTTCACTGATTTCATCCTCCCACTACTCTTCCGCTTGACTCCTTCCCGAACTTTGTTATGCATATTAGTTAAACGATGCCACCATATTAGTTTAGTTTCCTTGATTACACATTCTTAGGGTTGATACTCTTTACTTCTGTAACTTAGATAGCAGCATTAGATTAGTGTTGATTTAGCAATTCTTCTTAGCATAACTGTTTAAATGGTTAATTACGTTATGGTGTGAGTTAGCATTACATGTTTTTTTCTTCATTACTGAAGTAGAGTAGCTCTCTCTTAGAATATATTTTATCTTCTTCCATCAAAGAATCAAGCTTCTTCTGACCTTATAGAAGTCTGGCTTAGAACCCTTGGGGTCTCTTGCTAGATGAACAGTGACAACAAGCAGGACCTTCACTTTTACTTGTGCATATAGCATTGTCACCTCCAAGTTTGTACGAACCCCTGGTTGATAAGTAAAGTTGGTAGCCCTAGGAGTTGCAACATTCTTGTTGCAATACCTAGGCTCATCAAAAGATCATTGGAATATGGGGATAAGGGTCTTCCTTACGATCCTTTACCTGCCATTGATCTGACTGAATCCACTACCGAAAAAGGTTGGTGCTCCCTTTATTCCAATAGTGGTATACCTGTGTTCTTCCTTCGAGGAGGGAATTATGTTGAATGGAGGGGAGTTGGAATATAGACACCAACCTTGGGAGATATTACTAGGAATCATTCCAAAACTTGGTTGATTCATCATTTCAAATTTCCCAAAAAAAATGCACCTGTATGATTTCTTGGTTGGCGTTTGCCATGTTCCATATTAGTGAGCCCCACTAAGTGAGGGACATGTTGATCAGGCCATGATTTCTTCTATCTTTGGAATATTTCCTCTGCCATAGGAGGGTCCATGGTTCTATTGAGTATTTGACCTCCTTTTGACTTTAAGAGGCACAAAGTGTCCCATTTTACCAGGGGCCATTTTCTATTGTGGTCATTCCCTCCCATAGAAAAGATAGTTGGATGGTTCTTATGCTTTTTAGAGCCCATTTAGGAGAATATAGAACTCAGAAGAGGTATATAGGAAGAGATTGGAGTTCTAATTTAATGAGGATCAATTTACCAACTATATTTAGAGAGTAGAAGGTCCAACTATCTAGAGGGTGGTTTAGTTTGTCAAGGAGGTCACGCCATGAGGAATTCTTGATGAAAGAGTTGGTGAGGGGAGCCCCCAAGTATTTGGATGGAAAAAATCCTAGAAACCTAGGATTCTTGAGATTTTCCTCTGAGTGATTGGAGGAGTGCTGAAAAGAAAGATCGATGAATTTTCCTAGTTTAAGGACATGCCTTAAGCTTCAAAGAAGAGAGTCGAGTTTTCCTTGATATTTTGGCTTCTTAGACTAAAGGGTGGTTCAGGAGTAGAGTGTTGTCTATAAATTGTTGGTGCATTTGGGGAGTGATTTCATGGAGAGTTAGGCCTTTTAGAAAGCCTTTGTTGCAGAATGTTTTTAGCCTTTAGCCAAGACCTTCTACCATGATAATGAAGAGGAAGGGGGAGTGTGGATATCCTTTCTAGTTTCCACAAGACACAATGACCTTCTCTTTCTGAATAGATCCACGAATAACAAGTAGCCAACATAGATTTCATTTGATGTTGGCACGATGGCACATAAATTCATTGTGCAGATATGGGTGGGAGGGAATTTGATTCTTGGGGAGAGATTCAAGAATGAAAAATATGATGCTAAGGCTAAGAATGATTCAAGCCGCATGAAGGGAAACTTCCATGTACAATTATCAGGGGGGGGCTCCCAAAAAAGGAAGGAAACCATAAACCAGATTTACGTCGAAGTGGACATTGACCCAGTGAAATTGAATTATCTGTGAAGTGAACTTGTAATAAGGAGATACCAGTAGAAAATAACCCCTTATGTTTCTCATTATCCCGTTTTCTAGCATCAGACCATTTGTCTAAAAGGAATTTTTCAAATTCTTCATCAGGAAGGCTTAACAACTTCTTGTTGTTAAATGACCTCCACCATATGAAAACCTCATTTCTAAAACTAAGCCATGCTAAAGATTTCCAATATTTCCGAAATGTTGGCTTTGCCACTTTTATGAATTCTTCAATAGTAGGGCCATAATATTTTCTTGATAAAATCATCTTATTAGAAATCTAAAATAGAGTGAGGGTTTTTAAATAAAAATCACTTTGGTAAAAATTTAAAATGGGCATAACTTGGTCAATATAACCCATAATCCTTAGTATACCCTATTTTTGGAAATGAAATGGCCGTTATGCATCTTCTCTTATAATAGAAATCTCGATCTGGGCCTCTGAAACTCATACCGCACTATAACTATCCTACTGTCACAAAAATTTCTGAAATTGAGGATCTCAGATCTGCAATTAGTTTCCAAAAATTCGCCACAAAATCTACAAAAATTCACTGGAGAGTCGTTGTCCACAAATTTTCGTTAGAAAAAATTATGCAAAACCACTGATTTTAAATCAGCGATATCTCCCTCATCCGAACTCTTATTCGACCGATTTTTTTTTTAAGTATGTACTTTTCCGCAAAGAATCTAGATATGCTATTTTTTTTTGCAAATTTAGCACCAAAAGTTTTATATCTGATCTACAAGCTCACTGCCCCAAAAAATTCCTTCAAAAAAAAATCTCCCCTTTTTTCCCAAGAAAGTGCTATGATACCACTTGCAACAGATCTGACCTGCAAATATATGAAAATAGAAAATATTCCCAGAAATTCAAGATTGATCCAAGAAGAGAAATAGAAATACTTCTTTATCAATATCAAAACCCTTGTGGTAGGGTAACACCATACAATCACTCAAGGAAGGAGAACACTCCACAAGCCATATGCTTGCCAATACAATAATCCTTCACATCTCTCAATGAAAAGTCTCTAGCCTCTATATAGGCTTCATACATACAATACCATGGGTAATTACTATGGGTCTCTCAATACTACGCATCTAATACAATGGGCTTATCACATTATCCCTAACTACTTGTGGTCCCTTACATGATGTGGGTTAACCACTTTATTTATTAACTATGGCCCATCACATTATTACATTATTCCCTTGGGTACCTCCCTATGTACCCCATATTGCCCCCTTAGGTATACTATAGTGGAGGCTTCAATGAACTAGAATTGTTCAAATATGAATGGTTTCTTGAGTGGTTTTCTTAGATTACGCTAGGCCATGTAGATGGGCTGATGTTCAGAACTTGCAGCCAGAAGGATATTTGATGTGACTTCTTAACCATTTGTGATGAGGAGTTATGAGACAAGGAAGTGATCTAGACGTGAGGATATTTGAGCCTTGCCTCGTCTCTTATTTTTCCATGTGTATATACCATTGGTGGTTTGTAGGTATATTAGATCATTCTCCCCACTGAAAATTTTGAAGTCTTTTTACTTTGTTTCCAAGAGTCTTCGACCTCGTTTTTCTTCTTTTAGGTGGTGATCGCGTTACAATATCCCCCTATTATCCAGTTTTGGGGATCCAAATTTGATTGGAGGGAGTTAAGATTCTACAACATTATCATCTTTTGGGCCAAAATCTAAGGGTCGTAAACATTTAAAAGAAAACCATGCAAATTCATTCCTAGGAAGTGAAAAGATACATAAATCACAACAGGCTGAAGATATATCTCACTTGCACTTATTTAGGTGGAGTTCTAGAAACTTCCTAGGCATCATCAGGCTCCTTTAGTGTCCAAGGCGATGGTCTTGGCATTCTTCTAGAC
The DNA here is from genome assembly GCA_000404065.3 of Pinus taeda. Classification (NCBI taxonomy): domain Eukaryota; kingdom Viridiplantae; phylum Streptophyta; class Pinopsida; order Pinales; family Pinaceae; genus Pinus; species Pinus taeda. The sequence goes on from APFE030679205.1 coordinate 410,207, forward strand.
ACAGGAAATTATTATGTCAAAATCTGAGCCATAGCATTTTGTTTATTGGATGAGAAAAATGGACGGAGTGTCCTATTGGATCCTCTTCTTGAGGATGCGTTGTTTGGAAAGGATGTTCATGGCCCTTATATTCCATGAAATGTTCTTCACAATAAAATGGATGGGGTGAGAAGAAGATCTCATAGATCTGCTTCTATTGCCCAGATTCTACGAGTTTCCTCCCTAACAATTCAATTCTCTGGATATATGTTTTACGTCCTCTCTTCTTTGATTCTTTGGTGCCTTTTTGTTATCCTTGAAGATGGTTTTTTGGATGCCCAGTTGGTGTGATTCTTTGGCCTTATGTTGCATGACCAGTAGAAGATTTATTTTCTTCTAGGGGATTTCCTGCAAATCATTTCTTTTGCAATCATCTTCCATGGCCATTAGATCAAGATCTTCTATTTCCATGAGGTATTCATCATCCATCATGCTTGAATATTCCTACTGATTGGGGAATTATCCTTTTGTGTTCTTGCCCATTGATTGAGTCATAATGGTATTCGGGGGCACCATTCCTTCTTTCATTTTTTGTGACCTTGATGCTTCTAGGGTATTCTCCAGGGTTAGGGATGAAGTTGGGGGATTTTGGTCATCCTGCAAATTAGAAAACACCTCAAAGTTGTTGCTATTGGCTTGCTTTTTAGGGGCCAAGGGTGAATTGGGCTTCTTGTTGTGACAATGCTTGGATGGGATCTTGGTGATTCCTTCTTTGTCTTTAGCCATTTCTTTAGACGAGTATTTCTTGGGAGAATTGAGAGGACATACGCATAAGAGATGTACATGCTCATGACATTCCTTACATTGAAGGGGACATGCTTGTAGTCGAGCATTTGGATCCAATCGATATCCCCTTATTCAAGGCCTATGGATTCTAGGAGAGAGCAAGAAATATTCATGTAGATGAAAATCATTGTGTATGAGGTGTGTCCTCCTTGCGTGGTTTATTTTAAAAGACAGACGAAGTTACCAAACTTGTTGTCGATTTCAACTAGGGTTTTAGAATCTAGTACTCTTATAGGGACCGAGTAGAGGGAAATCCACATTGGTGCCCATGAGAATTCCTTTTTGTCAGGGTTAAAGGGCTCTACCCATTGTCTCATGCAGAGCCTAATTGAGTTTAAGATGTAAGGGTCCTATAATTTATAAGATCTCAAGGTGATTGAGTACTTCACAGTTTGTAGGTTTCAAATTGTTCATATATTTCAATGTTCAATTGATTTCACAAAAAAAAAAGAGAAAAGAAAACAAATTAAAAGAGGGTATATAAAAAAATTAATAAAAATAAAAAACCCAAATGTTGTTCAAATCATACAGTTTAAGCATGATTGAACAAATTTCATTTTTTGTTGATAGGTTAGAAAATAAAGATCTGCCAAACAGATTAATCTTGGAAAATTAGTAGCTAGGTAAAAATAAAATTGGTTCAACTGTTTAATATGGACCAAGGGGAGAAATAATTGATAGAGTAGGTTAGAATTTAAAAGAAAAAAAAAGAGATAAAAAGGGAAAGCATTTGCAAGTCCAAGTGCACCCTTCAAATGAAAAAGAAAAAAAAATGCTAGACTAGAATATAAGGGTAAGTAGACTAAGGAAAATCCAAAGAAATAAGGGCATCAATGTTCTTTTAAGGTTGGAGGACATATCCTATTGTTTTTCCTAAAGTCGGGAGAAGAAATTAAAGGGGGAAAGATATTATGTTATTTCTCAATATTATCTATCCTAGCCTTACTCTATACCCCTTTTTCCTATATTCTGCCCCCTCTTTATTTACCTACCCCACCATGCGCTCACTCGTCACATCCCATCTTATCCTAACCCCCATCTCTCACCAAATCCCTGCTCACCCCTCATGATCTGATGGCTCATGTTCTTTTCTGGCCCCCCCCTCACCCTTCGAATGTTAATCTGGGGGGGGGGGGAGTCTGAAATCAATGGTTTCAAACCACTAACATGTCGTGCTCCCATGATTTTGCACGCCCCCCCTCTCATAGCGCTTACCACTCCCCAGGCCCCCTGAGAAATGGTTTATTATGTTAATTGAACCGCTCCACCATTGTGACCGTTTGTCACTCCTACCACCTCACGATGCCGACACATCCCATCTACCTATCACCTTTGTTCTTGTCGTTGTGCATTTAATTGGATGGACCGTTAGCCAATGAACCCATGCCAAGTCAAGCCAACCCAATGGGAACACTCCAAGCTATAAAAGCACCAATTAATACCATTTTCAAATTTTAGTGTGTTCTCACTATTTGCATGCGTAATCCATTTCCCTCCAGACATACACAGAGAGCACACAATGCATGCAGAAATAGCTGTACAGTTGCAGAAAGATCCATTTTTCTGCAGTGATCACATATTCCTTTTCTTGAGTCCCACTTCTGATTAATCCCTTTTCTTTCTCCCTCATTGAATTCCTATTTCTTCTTCTTATCCCCTTCTGTTACAGATTCAAAACAGTCTAGTTTTCAGAAGTTTTTCAGAGGACAACCATGGTACCCAAGAAAAAGGAATAAGAAGTATTTAATCCAATGGTGCACCCACCATTATATTTGGATCATGTTCCACTTGCAGACAGGGATTTTAAGATACCTTAAACACTCCCATAGTTCGATTTGTTCGACATATATTGGTGGTGGGAGGATAAATTTGTGGAGGAGATGGATGACATAGGCCTTTGGGACACTAATCTACCTTTTTACATTTTTCCTAAAACACACAGTTGCCCATAACTGATCAAGAAATTCCATTCATGCTACAATCCACAATAAAGGGTAGTGATGGCCCCAACAAGACATATTTTGTTTACCAATGATGCCAAGTACATCATGCAGATGATGCAAGCCCCTGTTATTGAAGGAACTACTCCCTTTTCCCATGAGATTCTCACTAAAATGTATCAAAATATTAATTTTTCTAAGAGAGCCAAAACCTTAGAACTTTTCATGACTAAGCAAACACCTTTGCCAAACAATAATCCTCCTTATTCCTCCTTTGTTTTCCCTGACAGAACTAGACACATTGTCACTATTATCTCTTATTTACTTGGCTATTATTCAGATCAATGGTTGGATGAAGCTATTAGAGCTTTCCTATCTATTCTGTCCACAGAATCCAAGCCCTCTGTCCTTTTCAATTTCAACCAATTTTTATCAAATGCCATTCATGAGAAGTTTGTTAATTTATTTAGAGTGGAAGTGTTTCATTATTCCTTAGTTTTGGTGTATATGTTTGTCACTTTTTAGGCAGACAGGTTCCAAATTACTGTAAGCAAGATGAATCAAGAAGGTGAACCCCAATCTGTGATTTTAAGGACAACATTAGTGATGAAATACCAAAAGGACTTTAGCTACAATACATTTGTAGAAATGTTTCTTCACCTAGCAATGAACCTCCTTAGTGGGACTACAAAACGTAGGATCATTGAAGAAATAAGAAGAAGTATGCAGTTGACAAACCAAGACAGAACAGGTGATTGGTACTTGTACCAAAATTACACTGAATTAAGAGTGTATGGCTGTGAGTTGGCCCCTTATAAGCTACCAAATTTCCTCCCCATGAGGATCTTTGCACTTGAATAAATCAAACAAATGATTAATGCAGATGAAGTGCATTTTGTAGCAGCTAAGAAAAATTCCCAATTCAGGATCAAATCTCAGATTGGTCCCTTCATTTGTAACTGCAGAGCAGCAAGAGAGGAGGGAGATAAAAGATTGAAAGAAATTAATTTCATCGACAGTTTCACATGGTCCTATGACCCATGAGGTATCATTTACAAGAAGAGGGTGGAAAACAAGTCAACAACCTATATTCACACTTAAAGGTCTGAAATTGAGAAATACATGAACCAAATTGAGTGGATGCCTAACACATTGCAGGACGCTAATGAACAAGTGATTTCTTCTTCCAATGCACAGACTCCAAGATAGCAGGAAAAACAAACTGCTGAGGATAGAATAGAAAAAGGAAAAGAACAATAAAAATGAATAACAAGGAAAAGGCCTAGAGAATATTAGTCTCCAGGGATTGATACTTCTATGAGGGAATTCAAGATGAAATAAAGGAAGAAGCCCAGAAAGCACATGGACATAGACAAGGATCACTGCAGCAAAAAGTCATCAACATCTTTGACATTCTAGACTCATCCCCAGATGGGGGGAAATCTCTTCCTGCCACTTCGATTTCAGATAGGCAACAGTCTCTCCAGGTTTCATCATCTACAAATGTGACTGGAGAAAAGGAATAGACAATATTTGACACATTCATGGAGATTAAAATAAGGAATGAGATACCGAAAAAGAGTAGTTATGCTCAATTTTGGAAGCAAAGTGCAACTTCACAAGGAAAACTTCTCTCTGCCTTTGATTTAGAAAAATGCAAAATGCATATGGCATTTTTGGAAGCTCAGACAACAGAACCTAAAACTCCTGCAGATTACAAGCAAACTTCTTTTGAGTTTGATGCCAGAAGTGTTCATCCAATTGATTAGCTAGAAATGCACAAGAAAACAAGTGAAATGATTTCATCTACTCTAACCAACACTTCTATGAACTTGTTTAAAATACAGGTGGCCCTATCAAATGCTCAATCCCAGTTAAAGATAGAAAGGATTTCATCACAAACAAGGACAATAAAATTAAGTCTTCAGAAGACTTAGTAGTGAAGATTGTGTATGATCCCTCAGATGTAAAAGTTGTTGAAGAAGTAATAAAGAAAAAAGAGATAGATATCACAGCTTTGAAGAAGCGGCTCAAGATGCTTGCTACACATGACCCACTAACCAAGAAGATAGAGGAAACAGAGAGCCTAAAGGCTGATATGATGAAATTAATAGTGGAGCAGTCTATCCAGATCAAACAAATGGAAACAAAGATGGAGAATATGGTGCAAGAGAAAGAGAAAGAAGCACATATGGCTATCACAACAATGGAGGCCCTTCCTCTAACATCCCTTCCCATAATTACTCCAACAAGTGCTACCACAAGAGCAGGAATCAGTACAAAACATCAGGCAAGATCATTGGAAGGCATGAATCTGCAAACTAAGGAGAATAAAATACTGGAAGCCCAAGTTAGTGTGCTACAAGATCAAATCAAAAGAGCTGAAAGCAATCACCTGGTTGAGATGCATAGGGAAAATAATTTGATAGAAAAGCCACAAAAGTGAGAGAAAGAATCATCCATTAGGAACACTCTAGGAAGAGTTAAAGAGATTATTTGGAACAACATAATCAATGGTATGAATGAAATTTGGCCTAGCATCCAAATTATCTTTGAGCACAAAGAATTAGTGGAGAAGGCTAGAGAAGTTATTTCAGCTACTAATGAAGAGTTGGGAAACATGCCAACAACAACTAACATGACAATCAATTCTTTAAACTCAAGAAATAGGTATGAGCTTGAAGAGTTGGGAGTGGCAGATAGGACAGAGACTATACCAAAGAGCTTTGCAGGTGAAATCCCTTTTGAACCAATGCCAGCAATAATATTGTGTGTGAATCAATCAAGTTTCCCTTGGTCCATTGACTCGTGAATCCGGTATTTCTATGTTGTTTCCATTGACTCGCCGGACCAGGGCCCTTGATGTATGTATGTTATGCATGTGTTGCTTGCTTGTTGGAAGTGAATCGGACCTGTAGAATAGAAAGAGGATGGATATTCATATAATTCAAGTCAAGAAGGTGCCGACTAAGAAGAGCCTAAATGTGCAGCTATAAGAAAAATGTCAAAAACTGGAGATGAAAGTCAACAAGTTATTCAATAAGATTCAACCTTTAAATAAAAAATGTCTCCCCTCTCTATTTGTCATAAATGACAAACTCGTGTCGAGAGAGGATTATGTCAAGAAACTCTAGGGCATAGCCACATATGCTGCAAATCTTTCCAACATAAAAGGCAACATAAAGGAAGCTATGAGCAATCAAATTTACATTGAGTATGAACTGAAGCACATGTTTCTGGTCAAACTGACATTTGCTAAATACACTAAAGCTGATGAAATATACAAAAGATTAACTAAGATCAAAGTTCCAAATCAGGAAGCGTAGAGTGATCTGTGTGATTATCAGGAGGAACAAGACAAGGATGATTAAAGTGACAACACATATCTGAGTCAGCACCAACCACATCAACAGAACTACTACAATTGAATTAATGTCTCAAGCAATAACATCCGTGAAAAAGACGACCACATGTCCCAATTTTCTCAGCATGACTACTTTCCTTTCATTGTAATAAATAATATATTTCCAAGTGTATAAGGAAAATCATTGTAGGTTTTTGTTAAATAATTCATGCATTGGAAGTATTAGGGGTTGGACACAAGTCATTTGAACTATCTTTTCTCTTTGGAGCATTGTAATTTTGAGCAGGAGCATCAATAAAAAGGACCGTTTGCAGGATACTTGATCTGTTTTGACCTGGTGATGTCTTTCTTTTTGTAATGAATTTATCTCTGTTAATTCATTTATGAATCTCTGAGTCTTATTGCAAAACATAAATTCTAGTTTAAGATATGTTGTTGGAGCACCTTATTACTATCTGTATTTGCAATCTAAATGTTTTCCTCTAATGTATGATTAAAAGATACTTAACTGCTTTTTAATCATACCTGATATCACTTTTTTGTTATTTCTCTTCTCACTCTGATTTTAAATCCAGTAAAGACAATTAGCTTGCCTTGTAAATGCTCTGGAAAATTGATGTTACCACCCAGCCTGTGACTCCATAGACCAATGGAAAATATTCAAGAATGATCTTCCCCAACCAAATGAATGAACAAAGAATCAATCAAGTAATAAACCTCTTTATTTTTATATCTAGCCTAACACATTAAAACACTGAAATTAAAGTTAAATAATAAATTTACAGAAATAGCCCTCTCTGAGTCTAGGAGGGCTAGGTCCTAGACTCATAAGTGGTTTGATGTATGTTTTGTGACATTTGTCTTGCCAATCTTAAAAATCATAGAACAATAAAATAGTGGCAACCATAATGGGGAACATATTGAAAATTTGCCATTTCCTTTGTAAATTCAAAGTACCCAGTTAAATAGCTTTGTATGATAAAATAAGTCCCAAGATTGGTTTTCTCCTGTTTTTGTATGTATTCAGTTTGTTTGTGATTCAATTCTAAATTTTGGCTCCCAAAAGAATATCTACCAGATCCCACCCAGATCTAAATCCTCCTACTATAGTGGACAACCTTGAGAAGATTTTAAGAAAAACCCCAAGAACTGAGAGTCAGACCAGTAATGAAATTCTTCATAGATCCAATTCTCTTCCTGAAAACTTTGCTACATTACAAGATATCTAGTTTGATTCACACTTTGAACAAGGCTTATTCAAAACCAAATCAGAGAATTGGAAAGATCACACTATCTTTGATGCATTAGCTTTGCAAAAGAGCCCAGTGTGAGAGTTCCTTTCCCAAACTGAAATAGATCTACATCTCCTACAACATTTTGACACCCTTTAACATCTAGTGACAGATCTCACCTCATAAATTGATGGTTCTTACCTTAGTATTCAGTGGAATTATTTGCCTTAACTATAACAACCTCTTCCATTCCATCTCCTTCCACACATATTCAATCATCTATTCCTATTGTTTATACAATCCCTACTCCCTCTTTCATCCTTTCATCCAGTTTTCAGCTCCCTCCAGTAAGTCTCCCTCCTCCACCTCCCTTTATTGTTAATCCCCCAATTTTTCCTCCACCAATCATGGCAGCCATATATGCTCCTTTGGTGCTTCTTGCACCATTGGCCAATATGCCACAAGACTATCAATCCAAAATTGTATTATTTGATGGTACTGGTCCTTTAACATGCCAACAACATGTGGATAAAATGAATGATTGTCTTGACTTGCAAGAGGTAGATGAAGAAAGAGTTAAACTTAGAATGTTTGCTCAAAGTTTGGGAGGAGAAGTCAAAAAATGGTTTAATTATTTTCCTGCAAATAGTATAAATGATCTCTCGCATTTCACCAAAATTTTCTTAATAGGTGAAAAGTTAAAAATAACCCTCTCCATATTTTTTCAGAATATGAAAATATTAGGAGAGAAGTAGGGGAAAGTGTTAAATATTATTGTGCTAGATTCAATAAGACATATAATGCAATTCCTATCAATAATAAACCACCTCAGGATTTAGCCTTAATCAAGTTCCCAGATGGCTTTGATGCAAACATGTCATACCAGTTTAGGGAAAGGAGTTCTCAAACCTTAGAAGGGATGCATAGATATGTTGTGAGTGTAGAGGCAAATCTACAAGCTAAAAGAGAAAGGATGAGGACTGAAAAAAGAGTGACTTTTAGAGAAGAAGCATCAACTTCTGCAATAGAAGCCAATATTGATTCCTTGGTAAGGAATATGGAAAGAATGATGGAGAGGATAAATATAAATGATAGGAATGGTCCTAGGGAAAAAACACCTGTCCAACATAATCCAAATCCAAATCCTAGAAGAAACCCTCAACAAATGAGACAGAGAACAACGAGGCCCAGATCAACAAATTAGGCCCCCATTTCAAGAGAATTATGTTGATGAAGGTGGAGAGGTGATTGAAGAAGTTGAGTAAAATTAGATTAATTTGATGGGGAGTAATGAAGATGCTTCTGCTTTTCTTACACAAGAAGTATAGGAACTGTTTTTATTAACTCAAACAGAGATGGAATCTAAAGAATCTGATGATTATAAACATGGTTTTGAAAATGCTATTTTAAAAGTCCACAGACAATATAATCTCAGGAGCAAGAAAAACAATTATTACCCAAATAAAAAGGATCCAAATAATTCTTCCAAGAAAGCTTTAGAGCCTGGTCCTAAGAAAAAAACTGAAAGCTCTAAGAGAAATGACAACAATCCAGAAAGGAAAAATATTGAAAATATTGCTAAGAAAACAATTGATGTCTCAACAAAAGTTGTCCAAACTAAAGTGCCTACTACAAGTAAAAAAATGGAACTCATAACAAAAACCGTAGCTAAAAGGACTAATTTCTCAAACTTGCTAAAAAACCAAGCACCCTTCAGTATTGAGAATGAAATTTCCAAACTTAGGATCTCTATTCCTCTTATTGAATTGGTAAACAAAAATATGTATAGGTCCCAGGTCCTAAAGGCACTCAATGTAGGAGAAAACACTGATACAGTAAATCTGAAGGATGACCAAACTGAACTTTTGTTTAGACCAGAAGTTGATGGCAAGTCTCAAGAAGGGGTATGTCAACCTTAATATTCATGATAAGGTTCTTCATAATGCCATGTTGGATTTAAGTGCATCACATAATCTCATGCCAAAGACTCTTATGGAAAAACTTGGGCTTGAAATTACTAGACCATACAAAGATCTATATTCTTTTGACTCCAGCAAGGTTAGATGCCTAGATCTCATTAAGGACCTTTCTGTCATGCTAGCCTAGATACCAGCCAAAAATCTAGTGATGGATATTGTAGTAGCATACATTCCTCCTAAGTATGGTATGTTATTATCAAGATCTTGGGGGGCTAAGTTATAGGGGGCACTTCAAATGGATATGACATATGCCACAATACCAGTATTTGGTCAATCAAGAAGACTATATACATAAAATTTAATGAAGTACATGGTGAGTAGCCAAGAAAACCCAGACAACTATCCCTTCTATTCAATCCATAATGATCTTTATTCCTTCATATAGTATAATGACAATGATGGAGACATAGATACATAGGTCAAGCAGGCAGAAAATGAACTTAATGAAGAACATGAAACACAAATACCCATTATGCAGCAAAACCCTGAAACATAACCTCTTTGGAATATGATTTTTGATGGCTCATGTGGTAAAACAGGGTCAGGAGTAGGAGTCTGGTTATATAATTCAACAACTAATTAGGCTCAAGGTTGTTCTTATAAACTAAATTTTATGTGTACAAACAACATAACAGAATATGAGGCATTATTATTAGGCTTGAAGTTGCTTAAAAAGGTAGGCGCTAAAAGGATTTTAGTGCAGGGAGACTCTGAACTCATCATTAAACAAATTAAAGGATAATACTCTGTAAAACACCCTAGATTGGGAGAATATTGAAATGTTGTGATTGATTTTCTCAAAACATTTGAAGAGTATGATCTTGATGTTATCCCTACGCTCCAGAATGCTCTAGCTAATGGACTAGCTTTTTCAGCCAGCACCTGCAAATTACCTCATCCAAATAAACAATACACAGTTGAAGTGAAACACCACCCTGCAATGCCTAATAACATGAGATAATATCAAGTTTTTGGGAATGACAAAAAAATTGAAATTTTTTTACAATCAAGAGATGAATTTGAAGACAACAACATAGATTTGGAAGGGGAACTAGACAGTCAAACTGATGTACATACTGAATTAGATCAAATTGTTGTTTCTGATCAGAAAATTTCTGTAAAAAAATTGAACAAAAAACTAAAATACATAAATATACAAAAAAAGTAGATTTCAAAGCGTTACGACTCAAAGAGAATGTTTTTCCTAGAGGACTCGCCCCTTTAGAAGAGTTATTTTACTTTAATGATGTTTCTAGAAAGCCAAAAATGGAACCAACAGGAACAAACATTGAAGAATGCAACATAGGTACTGAATTGAACCCCAAAATCATAAAATTGTCAAAATCACTACCTCTCATGGCTAAAAGAAAGTATATAGCTCTGCTCATTCATAAATGTGTTTTCCTAGAGCTATGAGGATTTAAAAGCCTATGGTACTAGCATTATACAACATAAAATTCCGATCAAATAGGACCAAAAACCATTTAAACAAAAACTACGTAGGATAAACCTTATCCTAATGCCTTTAGTGGAAAATAAAATTAAGAAAATATATGATGCTAAGATCATAGTCCAATCAGATATTCTAAATGGGTATCCAATATTGTGCCTACCAGAAAGAAAACTGGTGAGATAAGATTGTGCATTGACTTTAGGAATTTAAACAAGGTATCCCTTAAGGACAACTATCCCTTACCAAAGATGGATCACATATTGCAAAGCGTAGTGGGTTCTAGTAGGATTTCCTTGCTAGATGGTTTTTCAAGCTACAATCAAGTTTTGGTGCATGGTGATGATCAGTACAAAACTTCTTTTACTACTCCTGGGGTAACTTTCATGTATGTGAAAATTCCCTTTGGATTAATGAATGCAGGTGCTGCTTTCGAGAGAGTAATGGACATTGCTTTCTCAAGAAAAATTGGGTATTTTATTGTGATTTACCTTGATGACATCACTGTATTTCAAAAAATTGATGAAGAACACTTAGTGCATTTGAGAAAAGTAATTGAAAAATGCAAAAAGTTTGGTATCTCCCTCAATCCTAAAAAATCATTTTTTGGTCTAAAAGAAGGAAAGATTTTAGGCCATATCATCTCTAAAGATGGAATCAGAATTGACCCCAGTAGGATTGAAGGCATCCTTAAAATTAGTCATCCAAGAAACATGAAAGAACTTCAATCTTTTATTGGAAAGATCAATTTTTGGAGAGGATTCATACCAAATATTGCTGAACTACTCAGGAATATAACAAACATGCTCAAGAAAGACACACAAATCAAATGGAATGTTGAAGCCCAACAGTCTTTTGATCTAGTCAAACATGCATTAACAAAAGCTCCAGTTTTAATCAACCCAAACTTCACTAAAGATTTCACTATTTTTTCTTTTGCATCTAAACATACTATTGTTGTTGTGCTGTTACAGAAAAACAATGAAGGGCATGAACAACCAATAGCATTCTTTAGCAAAGCTTTGAGAGATGCTTATTTAAAGTACAATATCATGGAAAAGTAAGCATTTTCTCTAGTCAAAGCAATAAAATATTTCAGGGTTTACATTTTACATTCTCATATCATTGCTTGTGTGCCTAATGTAGTTTTCAAAGATATTCTCACTCAAAATGGACTTGATGGGAAGAGAGGCAAATGGATAGTTGTGATATTGGAATATGATATAGAAATCAAGCCCACCAAGTTGATCAAAGGACAGGGATTAGCCAAATTTATGGTTGAATCAAATTTCAATGCATTAGATATCAACATGGTGTTTGCTTTGGATGATCTTGAGGAACTAGAGACTCCACCAATAGACGAGGCATACCTGAATTTTCCCTGGTATGCAGGAATTACATGAAGGTGACTGTGGAGGCCATCTTTATTGGAAGACATCTACTAATAAAATCCTTAGAGCTGGTTATTATTGGCCTACACTTTTCGCAGACATCCATAAGATGGTAACTGCTTGCCACAAGTGACAAATCTTTGAAGGGAACAGAAAATTACTACCTTTGCCCCTGAAACCCATCTCCATTGAAAGTCCTTTCCAACAATGTGGATTGGATTTCATTGGTGAAATTTATCATCCATCCTCTGCCTAACACAAATGGATCCTGACTGCCACAGACTACTTTACCAAATGGATAGAAGCCATTCCTTCAAGAGCGGCTACTAATTTTGTTATTAAAATTGCTTGAAACCAATATCCTTTCCAAATTTGGTTGTCCTAGGAAACTGATCACTGATAATGTTGCAGCTTTCAAATCAAAAAAGATGGTGGATTTCTGTTACAAATACCATATGTATTTGGGTCATTCAACAACTTATTACTCTCAAGGTAATGGGTTGGTTGAATCCTCCAATAAAAGTTTGGTAAACATCATTAATAAGATACTGGAGGACAACAAGAAGTCATGGCATAACAAATTGATCTATGCATTATGGGCTAATAGATTGACTACAAAGAAATCAATTGGCATGTCCCCATTTCAATTGGTTTATGGGATGGATGTCATTTTTCCTTCTTCCATGGGAGTGCCAGTTATGAAGATTATCCAGGAGATACAAAGTGAGCCTAATGATATAAAAAGAAGGATATATTAGATAATCCAATTGCATGAATCCAGAGAAGAGGTATACAATAGAACTCAATTTGTCCAGGAAAATATAAAGAAGAATTTTTTATAAAAGAACCAAAGTTGATGATTTCAACATGGGAGACAAACTGTTAAAATGGGACTCAAGAAGAGAAGACAAAGGAAAACATGGTAAAATTGAAAATCTTTGGAAGGGACCATATATTATTTCAGCTTTCAGAGGGAATAATTCATTTTTCCTCAAGGAACTAGATGGAACAGAATTACCAGGAGGTCCTATCAAGGGTAGGATGCTGAGGCATTATTTTTCATGAGCATACAGATTCCCTCACTCCATTGTAAATATCACAAGTTTTCATAAATAATAATAATAATATCCATTTTTAAGGTCACAGCCAAGCTAGACACCAAATTGGTGTATGAGACCCCCTTGTTTGTGGGACAAGGGACCCACCTTCATGCAACGATTTGACTGCTAAGTCTATGAAGGCATACATACTCTACCCCCCTCTGGTTTTGAACCTGTGACCTATTAGGAGGAAACACATGCTCTTAACCATTAGGCCCACTCAAGTTGTATATGGTTATACATAAATGTATAAATTAACACTACCACATTTGCTAATGTAGTTGATATACCTCAATCAAAGTCATTTTTGATAAACAAATTAACCTATATAAAAAAATAGAAGACAAAAATAAATTAGATTGAAGACAATGCGGATTTGAAGGATTCAGGGCTATTGGTCATGTGTTCTTGACACTTCAAGCTGAGAAGTGCCATCCCCAATTGGTTCATTCATTTGACAAAATGAAATCAGATTGAAGACAATGTAGATTTGAAGGATTCAAGGCTACTGGTCATGTGTTCTTGACACTTCAAGCTGAGAAGTGCCATCCCCAGTTCGAGCCACTATTAGGGTCCTATAATTTTTAGGATCTCAAGGTGATTGAGTACTTCACAGTTTGCAAGTTTCAAATTGTTCATAGATTTCAATGTTCAATTGATTTCACAAAGAAAGAGAAAACAAAATAAGTGAAAAGAGGGTATAATATATATAATATATATATATATATATATATATATATAATATATATATATCTTATATATATATATATATATATATATTATATATATATATATATATATATATATATATATAATATATATATATATAATATAATATATATATATATATAATATATAATATATTATATATATATATATATATATATATATATATATAGAGAGAGAGAGAGAGAGAGAGAGAGATCTATAACCCAAATGTTGTTCAAATCAAATAGTCTAAGCATGATTGAACAAATTTCAATTTCTGTTGATAGGTTAGAAAAAAAAAAATTTCCAAACAATTTAATCTTGGCAAATCATTAGCAAGGTAGAAATAAAATTGGTTCAATTGTTTAATCTGGACCAAGGGGAGAAATAAGTGATAGAGTAGGCTAGAATTTAAAAGAAAAAAAAAAGAGATTAAAAGGGAAAGGGTTTGCAAGTCCAAGTGCACCCTTCAAATGAAAAAGAAAAAAATGCTAGACTAGAAAATAAGAGTAAGTAGATTGAGGAAAATCCAAATAAAGTAAGGCATCAATGTTATTTTAAGGTTGGACGACATATCCTATTATTTTTCCTAAGTTCGTGAGAATAAATTAAAGGGGGAAAGGTATTATGTTATTTCTCAATATTGTTTCCCCTAACCTTACTCTATACCCATTTTTCCTATAGTCCACCCCCTCTTTATTTCCCTACCCCACCACGTGCTCACCCGTCACATCCCATCTTATCCTAACCCCCATCTCCCACCAAATCCCTACTCACCGCTCACGATCCGAGGGCTCGTGTTCTTTTCCAACCCCCCCCATCCTCCGAAAGTTAATCCCGAGGGGGGTCTAAAATTAGTGGTTACAAACCACTGACGTGTTGTGCTCCCATGATTTAATCCAATGGTGCACCCACCATTAGATTTGGATCACCTACCACTTGCAGACAGGGATTTTAAGATACATGAAACACTCTCAAAGTTAGATTTGCTCGACATATATTGCTAGTGGGAGGATAATTTTTTGGATAAGATGGATGACATAGGCCTCTGGGACACTAATCTACCTTTTTACATTTTCCTAAAACACACAGTTTCTCAGAACTGATCAAGAAATGCCATTCATGCCACAATCCATAGCAAAGGGTAGTGATGGCCCCAACAGGACATATTTTGTTTACCATTGATGCAAAGTCCATTATGTAGATGATGCAAGCCTCTGTTATTGAAGGAACTATTCCCTTTTCCCATGAGATTCTCACGGAAATGTATCAGAAGCTTGATTTTTCTAAGAGAGCCAAAACCTTAGAACTTTTCATCCCTGAGAAAACACATTTTCCAAACAAGAATCCTCCTTATTCCTCCTCTATTTTCCCTAACAGAATCAAACACATTGTCACTATTCTCTCTTATTTACTTGGCTATTATTCAGATCAATGGTTGGATGAAGATATCGTAGCTTTCCTATCTATTCTTTCCACAAAATCCAATCCCTCTATCCTTTTCAATTTCATCCAATTTTTAGTAGATGCCATTCATGAGCAGTTTTTTAATTTCTTCACAGAGTAGGTGTTTCATTATTCCTCAGTTTTGGTGTATATGTTTGTCTATTTTCAAGCAAACAGGTTCCAGTTTACTATAATCAAGAAGAATCAAGAAGGTGACCCCAAATTTGTGATTTTCTAGACAACATTAGTGATGAAAGACCGAAAGGACTTCAACTACAATACATTTGTAGAAATGTTTGTTCACCCAGCAATGAACCTCCTCAATGGGGCTGCGGAACCTAGGATCAGTGAAGAAATAAGAAGAATTATGCAGTTGACAGACCAATCCAAAACAAGTGATTGGTACTTGTACCAAAATTACAATGAATTAAGAGTGTATGGTTGTGATTTTGCCCCTTATAAGCTACCAAAGTTCCTCCCCATGAGGATATTTTCACTTGAATACATCAGACAAATTATTAATGCAGATGAAGTGCATTTTGTAGCAGCTAAGAAAAAGTCCCAGTTTAGGATCAAATCTCAGATTGGTCCCTTCATTTGTGACAGCAGAGTAGCAGGGGAGGAGGCAGCTAAAATATTGAAAGAAATGAATTTCACCCACAGTTTCACATGGCCATATGACCCATGGGGTATCATTTCCAAGAAGAGGGTGCAAAACAAGTCAACAACCTATATTCACACTCAAAGGCCTGAAATTGAAAAATACATTAACCAAATTGAGTGGATGCCTGACACATTGTAGGAGGCTAAGGAACAAGTTATTTCTTCTTCCAGTGCATAGGCTCCAAGACAGCAGGATGTTAGAAAATTATATATTATAGAGCAATGGAACACATAAATATTGTAGAACACAGAAAACACATAAAACAAGAGAGACACAGATATACATGGTTCACCTAGTTTTGGCTACATCCACGAAGAAATAGCTAGTCCTTATTTTTATATTATCCAGCAAACTGAAGAGATACAACCTACAGCACATCCATTGTAATTCCCTCTTCGCTCTCAATCTCCTCTCTCTTCCTCACTCAGAATATAGATCAATATAGACGCAATACAATTCCCTCATATATAGCGAGGGGTTGCCTTCTAGGGAAACAAACCCTAAATTAAACATAACTTCTACCGTCAGATATCTGCCTAATGAATGGCCCAGATTGACTACAAAATTACAACATTTTACAAGGCAATTTTACATCTATTCTTAGCTTCAGGAGCGCTGCCCTTGATCCCCCCGCCAAGGTGGGGCTCTCGAAAGGTTGCATTTGCCCCCCTTGGACCCCCCATGCAGCGAATATTTTACAGGCGACATTGCCATCCCATTTCAAGGGTCCAATGCGGTGATACCTTTGAATACAGAAGATAATCAGGTTTCACACCCAACAATCTCCCACTTGGAGATTGATTATAGCAACTCCATCGCTGCTTCATTTGCTAGACAATGACTCCACTTTGGACCTAGATGTTTCTCATCTTCTTCATCATACTTGAAGACCAATTGAAACTGAGCAGATTCTCAGTTTCTCCCTGGTTAGAAATTTTATTAACATATATGAAGGATTTTAGCTAGTGTGTATCTTTTCTAGCTTCAATTGTCTATCTTCCAATGCTAACCATATGAAATGGTACTTGAGCTGTATATGCTTAGTCTTGGAATGAAATGCAAAGTTCTTTGCAAGATGTATGGCACTCTGGCTGTCACTGTATAACCTACCCAACTCCTGCTTCTTACCCAATTCATCCAAAAACCTTTGTAACCAAATCATTTCTTTACTAGCCTCTGTAGCAACAACACTCTACAGTTTTGAGACCCAGCTAACAACTTTTCCACCTACAGTAAACACATACCCTATTTTGCTCCTCTTGTTATCTCCATCACCTGTCATATCTGCATCAACATATCCCTGTAGAGCAATGTTTGAACCACCAAAGCATAATGCTTGATTTGTGGTACCTCTCAAATACCTGAGAATCCACTTCACTGCCATCCAATTTGCTTTTCCTGGATTGTTCATGTACCTTCTTACAACTCCCATTGCATGTGCAATATCAGGCCTGGTGCAGACCATTGCATACATTAAGCTTCCAATTGCTAATGCATATGGAACTTTAGACATATGAGCCATTTCTTCCTGAGTCTTGGGACAGTCCTCCTTACTTAATTTGAAATGGCTAGCCAAAGGTATACTAACTGGTTTTGCATTCTGCATATTAAGCCTTTTCAACACCTCTTCTATCTACTCACTTTCAGACAATGTTAGTTTGCAATTCTTCTTGTCTCTAGTTTTTTTTTTTCTCTGCAATAAATAAATTCTATTAACTGTAACTCAAAATAATTTTACATGGAGTTGAGGCTACAGGGGTCAGAGCCCGAGAGCCATCAACGTTGCAGAACTACCCCATTACAAAAATAAACTGGGGAAAATAGTTACAAAGAGCTAAAAAACTGACATTAGACCCAGACATAGGCTGATAGAAAGAGAGAGATACATCGGAAATAGATACGCAGAGTTTCTGTGCAGACATCCGGTAAGAGGACGAACAATTCCTCAAAGGGAAGCCAAAACCTGAGACTGACGAAGTTGAGCCGGACCAAGAGCAAAAAGCTTGGAGGTAGCCATCTGAGAAAAAACCAGGGACCAAAAGGAGGATTGCAATCACAGATGTCAATCGGTTTCCGTGTCCTCCCCATGAGTCTTCTTAACATCCCGACTCGCATTGCCAATTCTGAGATTCGCTTTGCCATCTGCTGCCTGACCGAGACTGGTGGTGCCTGTGTCCCTTTCCCCATCAATTGGGCCACTATCATCCAGATGAGGGATACTTATTGGCTGAATATTCTCTTGACCAAGCTCTCCCACATGCCTAATTTCTTGATCTCCCTCATCCATGGAGTGCTCACTGCTGTGAGAAGGGTTGGGTGCAATGCAAGACAGAGGGGAGATTTGATTTTCTTCTTCCTAGAGAATAATAGTAATGTGAGTAGTAATCAATGGCCTGTTCAAGTTACTTTGAAATTTGAAATGCGTCGTTTGGAAAGCACTGTTAGGAACAGGCTTGTGACCAGGGCTCGAGGGAGGCAAATTCTCTTGAGAGGAGGTGAGGTTAATGGGCGAGTGAGTTGGGTCTGCCGAATGGCTGACAGAAGGCCGCTTGCCACTGCCTTGGCGTCCCCCAGAGCGGTTCCGCTTGCCTTGGCATTTCATTTTGACAAGCAAAGGAGAGGACACTGAAAAATCAAAGAGACTAGGGCTAGAAGTAGGGGAGTGACCAAATTGAACCAGAGACCAGGGAACACAAACGGTGAAGACACGATATGGAGAAACAACACAGTCAATACAAAAAACAAAGGCCTCGTACAACTTACCCCGAATCACCGAACTAATCCCTCTGTGGAGAGTGTTGGCGCATTCAAAATACTGCCAAAGAGAACCCGAGCTAGCCTGGAACTTTCCTGTGATAACAAGCCTTTTCTTAACATCACAACACACCTTAAACCAGAGCCTGGAGCTAGAGGACTGAACGCCGAAGGTGAAATGTGCACAGGAGATCACCATGCTTATAACCATTACCGAGCTGCGTTGGAGCGCATCCTTCTTAAATGCAAACATCCTGCATTGTCCTTCCCTCATTAATACATTCCCTCTGTGAGAGATAGAGATCTGGGGTGCCACGCTGCTTTGCAGGTGGCAGTACCTGAGGTCTTTAGTTTGCATGAGGGACATTCAATGTCTGAATGACACCCGCATCCGGGGAAACTTCATCCACCTGTGTCATTTCCTTCTGCACTAGATTATTGAAGTCCAGGAGTTGAGAAGAAGAGGCTAGGCGAGAGATTGATCCAACATGTAGATGCATCCCACAGTCAACTCCCATATTAACTAATAAATTCGCCACTTTATTCCCTTCTCGGTGGATGTGTTTTAGAGTGATCGCCCTGTGGGAAGAAAACCAGTGTTCAATAAATCGTAGCCTATTTTCCATTCTCCAACTGTTGCTGACTTTACAGGCTAGGGATCCTTGAAGGATTCTAGAAGCCATTTTGATAATGATTTGTGAGTCTCCCTCTATTATCAGAGGAAAGAGGCCCTTACCTTGAGCCAAAAGTAGCCCTTGCCATAGACCCTCCAATTCAGCTGAGTTATTTGTATCCCATCCTCCAGAACCAAGGAAAGTTAGGATAGGAGCCCCCTTATGATTTCTAAAAATTCCACCAAAGCCTCAATTCCTTGGGTTTCCTTTTGAGGCCCCATCAAAGTTTAGCTGGAACAGATTCTCGGGGGGAGGAATCCATTTCATGGGCTGGTGGTTCTTTGGCTGCCTTGTTCCTGTAATTAGCTCATCTTGCTTCCTTTGTAAATTCCAATTATTCCAGATTGATTGTTCTTGGGGGGTAGTTGGAAAATCCTCTTGATACCAGGTTTTGAGGAATATGGTTTCTTCGATATTTTGATGGAGAAGTTTCCAGATTTCTTCCAGCAATCTGGTATGATCCTTGAATATTCTACCATTTCTTTCCTTCCAGATAGCCCATAAGACAAAGCCTGGGATGAGCTTCCAGAGGAAATTTAGGATTTTACTTTGATATGGGTTGTGGTCCTAGTTGCACATAGTATCCTGGATATCTTCATTGGATCTACTATTCTTTTGGCAGCGAAAGCTAATCTTTTGCCAAATCTTTTGTGCCAATGGGCAGTTGTGCATCAGGTGCATTATGGTTTCTTCATTCTGTTTGCAATTGGGACAGAGGGAGGGCCCATGGAAATTTCTTTTTCTTAGATTGTCCCATGTAAGAATCTTGTTGTGACAGAGGAGCCAAAGAAAGGTGGACACCTTCGGCCATATGGAGGGGTCCCATATTTTGCTCCATAACGGATCTACCACCATGTGATCCTTTATAAGGATATTGTATGCTTCTCTCATTGAAAAAGTTCCTTTTTCTTCATATCCCCGTTTGAGGATGTCCTTTTCCTCAAAGTGTTGAATTTTCCTTTTCATTAATTCTGTGTTCAGGATTTGTTGGATTTGCTCCTGCTCCTGTCTCAGGATTTGAGAGGCTGGGAGCCATTCTCTATACTCATGATTTGAAGAGGTTCCCCAGAAGTTTCCCACTGTATCAAAGGGGTACATATCTGGTATCAGATTAGGATTGAGAGGGAGTTGGTATTTGAGGGCGGGCATCTGCTGCCAAGAGTCTTCCCAAAACCTTGCACTACTACCATTCTTTACTTCCCAAAAGCTATGCTGTTGAATGAGATTCTTATGTTGCTTGGCTGAATTCCACATGATTGAACCTGGGCTGAGCTCTGATAGTCTAATTAGTTCCTCCATTGGACAATTTCAGGCATATTTGGCTGTCCATAGCAGGGCCCAAGGTGTGCGAGGTTCAGTTAGCCATTTCCACCATATTCGAGCCCCCATAACTTCATTACTGTGGGAGGGGTCTCGCAAACCGATACCTCCTTTTTTTGGAAGACAAGCCGTAGTCCATTTGACTAGAGCCCACTTTCGCCTGAAACCATTATTTCCCCATAGAAAGGACATTGGAGAGAGATAAGTTCCTTAAGAACCCATTTAGGCGTAGCAAGGATGGAGAAAAGGTATAAGGGCATAACTTGAAGAACAACTTTTATGAGGACAAGCTAGCTTGCCATGTTGAGAGATCTATGGGTCCAAGAGGAAAGACACACCTCTAACTTTTCTAGCAGGATTCTCCAGGATGAGTGTTTTATGGCTGAGGCTATCAGAGGAGCACCTAGATAAGCAGAAGGAAGGCTAGCTGAAGAAAAGCCCAGAATACGGATAATGGCAGATTTTATGGTAGGGGGGGTATGAAAGAAGAAGATTTGAGATTTGGCTTTATTGATAGAAGCACCTGAGGTATCCGAGAAATCAGACAAGAGGGCTTTGATTTGGCGCGCTTCCTAGACTGAGGGATACCCGAACAACATGTTATCATCTACAAATTGCTGATGGGTGAAAGCAGGGGAATTGTGGAAGGAGAGGCCTTTGAGACACTTAGATTGCTGAGCTGACCTGATACTACGGCCTAAACCCTCGGCCATTATAACAAACAGAAAGGGGGAAAGGGGGTCTCCCTGCCTGATGCCCCAAGTAGGATGAAAGGTAGAGGATGGTATGCCATTGATAAGGACTGAGAAAAAAGAGGATGAGATGAGGCTCATAATCCATCGAACCCAGGGAGCAGCAAAGCCAAAAACCATTAACATCTTTTCAATGTACACCCAACTAAGACTATCAAAAGCCTTTGACAGATCAAGTTTGAGGAGCATACCTGGCTTTTTAGAGATCTTCAGAGAGTGAATTATTTCATGAGTCAGAATGATCCCGTTCGTTATCTGCCTCCCTTCAACATATCCCGATTGCTTAGGCGAAATGATGAGAGGAAGAAGAAGTTTGAGCCGAGATGCTATAATTTTAGACACAATTTTATAGATTATATTGCATAGAGCTATCGGTCTGTACTTATCAGGTGTGCTTGGATGATCCACCTTAGGAACTAGGGCTATGAAAGTAGCATTCACTCCCGGGAACATCCATCTCAAGGATCGAGATTCCTCCACCACCTGCCAAACTTCCATCTTGATGAGTTCCCAGAAGCTGTGAAAGAAATTATAGGTAAACCCATCCGAGCCTGGGGCTTTGCCTGCTTTTAGTTGACGCATTGCATGTTCCACTTCTTGAATATCCACGGGCTTGAGAAGCATTTGGTTATGCTCTTCTGAAATAAGTTTGGGGATATTTCCAGTAATTTCCTCAAATAGCCTGAGTTCTGTCACCATTTGGCTCCCGATGCATCTGCTTGAAGTAGTTTACTAGATTACTTTCAATTTCCTCGTGTTTTTCTACCTTGATTCCCTGCTCATTTTGAATATGTGTTATACTTTTATGCATCCTGTGCTGGATTGTAGTGCTGTGAAAGAATTTTGTGTTTTTTTCTCCATCCTTGAGCCACGAACTCTTGATTTTTGCCTCCATAATGTTTCTTCCTGTTTATCCTTTTCAGCAAGTTGCATTTCAAGAACTTTTTCCTGTTCTGAAAGTTCCTCTGATCGGCCACTTATGATAAGCTTTTGCTGTAGCTGCTTCATATCTTTCTCGAGGGCCTCTTTACCCTAAAAAATATTGCCAAAAGATGTATGGTTTCAATGCTTGATCTTGGCTTTTAAGTGCTTGAGCTTTTGCTGGAATTGGAACATTTTTTATCCTGGAGGAGGAAAGAAACTGTTCCATTCTGTCTTGACTAATTTTTGGAAGTCCGGATGAGGTAGCCAGAAGGCCTCAAAACGAAAAGGTCTGCAAAGCATGTTCCCCGGACGGGACCATTGTAAAGAAATGGGCCAGTGATTAGAACCGGAGAAGGGCAGGATAGAGGCTGCGAAGTATCCACCTAGATGAATGGCATTGTCCGAGAGTAAGAACCTATCCAGCCAAGAAGCTATTTGTTGGTTCCCCGTTCTTCTGTTATTCCAGGTAAATAAACCATTGTTGAAAGGAAGATCAATGAGCCAGTTATTTTGAATGAAGTCCTTAAAAATTGTTCCTTCCTGTATTCCTCTCCTTCTTCCTCCTCTCTTTTCTTCTATTTTTGTAATCATGTTGAAATCACCCCCAGCAATCCAAAGAGGGAGCAATCTGGTGTTGTTAATTTCAGAGAGAGAATTTAGAGTTCTGGCTTTAAGAGAAGTTTCCTATGGAAAATAAACATTGGTTAGTAACCCATGGATATTTGTGCCTATTATATGAAAGATTGCTTGTAGAAAGTTCCTGTGTGCATGGAAATTGTCGAGCCTGATAGCTCTTGAGTCCCAGATTACTGCTAGGCCTCTAGAGGCTCCATTAGCATCCACCGCCATATTGAGGCTCCCAAGCCATATTTTGGTAGCAAATCTGTCTACTGTTATAGAGCTGGATTTGGTTTCTTGCAAGAACAGTACATGAGGTTTTTCTTGCTTTATCATTTTTTTGAGAATTCGAGTTTTCCTAGGGCCATTGAGCCCTCTTATTTTCCAAGAGATTAATTTCATTGGGAAGGATTTTTTTCAGTACTGTAGTACTTGGTTAACTTGGAATACCTGCCGGAATCCACTAGAATCTGTCCTACTGTGATTGTTCTTTGTAGATCTGTTTTCCTTCCCCTTTTTTTGATATCTTTGGCCATGAGTCTGCCGTCCTAGCGGCCTCCAGTCTGTATGCCTAGTGCTTTTTGCCTTTGCGCCCTAGAAAGGACTTCTTCCAGGTTCTTAAGTTGTCCTGTTGGAATATTGTCAAAGTTGTTTGTTGTACATGCTTTTTCCAGACCTGTGATGTCCAGATCCCCAATATCTATAACTTCTATTTCTTCCTCCATAAACTGTGGATGATTTGATTCTTCAATCGATTCCTCTTCTTGATTTGCAATCGATTGTGGAATCTCCATTGGTATGACTTGAGTGGTCCAAAATGTTTCTTTTTGCTTGTCTCATGTAGAAACTTCCTTAGCTAGCTTGTTTGTAATAGGCAAAGTGGGATTTGCCTGCTTTGTTTGTATGGTTTTCATTGACTCTGGCTCTGTTTGTGCAGGAGAATCCAAATGCATGTCCATCTGATTAGTCAGAGCATCAAAATTATTGTTTGTTGAAGGCATAGAAGGGCCAAATTGCTGTACTTTGGCTTTCGAAGCTTGTTTCCAATAAGATTTTCGACGATTTGTTACCTTGATGAAGCCATCTGCCTCCGAGGCTTCCGAACCAGAGGCGGGAGAGGGTTTTTGCGTTAACGGACAGTCTCTGAATAAATGCCCTAGGGCATGACATCTTTGACATCTAAATGGCACATGTTCATAATCAATAGACTGGACCCATTCAATATCATAGTGAGATATGCTTACCGTGTCAGGGAGAGCCTGGTTGAGGTTCATGTAGACACATATGCAAGCAAAAGTGGTATATCTGCAGGATTTCGTTTCCTCTGCTATCTTGACAAACTCACCCAGAGTATTACCAATCGCCTGCAGGGAGTCTTCCTCCCAATATTCCACCGACAACGAATATAAACGGATCCAGACCGGGGCCCAACTGAGATCCTCCTTGTCCGAGTCGAAGCGTTCCACCCAGCCTCTGAGAAACAGACCTGCTGCATTGAAGAAATAAGGCCCTCCATCCAAGACCCTGTTTCTGTCTTCCAAGCAATTGAAGATGGCAGTGAAAAACCCTTTTGGACCTAACTGCAGGGTTATATGTCCTTTGGGGTGCCATTTCGCAGTTATCCAGCTTCTTAGAGCTCTTTCAGTCGGCCATAAGCCAATGAACTTCCCTATTAATGTGTGATCTTTCATGTAATCTATCTTTGCATTGATGCGGTGGCTTGGAAAAACTACCCTTGGGCGTACAGAGGCAACAGGCTTGCATGTAGCTGAGTGAATCTTCGGCTGCTTTTCATCTTGTGTGGTTTGGTTACTATTCAGATCCTCATTGTCCTCTTGCTGATTTGCAGTTTCCGTTTCCTCCTGATTCGGAAGTTGCTCATTGTCGTTTTGTGGGGGAGGTTCATCGCCCTCCCCCCGCGGGGGCTCCATGGGAAAGGGTTCCCACTGACTTGTGAAGAACGGTGCCTGAGCCCGTCAGTAGATGTAGGGATGCTGTAGTCCGTGACAATCTGCCATTACTGCAAATGCATAAACCCTAGAGCGCAGAGCGATCGCCTCTCTCCAACCAATATCGTTGTAACTCTCCTTGTCTCTAGTTATTCTCATACCAAGGATCTTTTCTGCAGCACCCAAATCCTTCATTGCAAATGAATTTTCAAATTTTCTTTTGAGAACATTTATTTCCTGCATGTTAGAACCCGCAACAAGCATGTCATCTACATATAATAACAATAAAATATAGCTGCCATCATTTTTCCTTTTGAGATAAACACAATGATCAGAGTGACATCTAGTATAACCTTGTTCAGACATAAACCTGTCAAATTTTAGATACCACTACCTTGGATCCTGTTTTAAGCCATACAAGCTCTTCTTCAACTTGCACACTAGTTTCTCCTTTCCTTTTACCTCATATCCTTGTGGCTGCTGCATATATATCTCTTCCTCCAAATCCCCATGGAGAAAGGTTATCTTTACATCTAACTGCTCAAGATGAAAATATTCAACTCCTACTAGACTTAACACTATGAGAAAAAAGGACATTGGTGAGGGGAGAAAAATGTCACCATAAGCTCATTGGTGATGGTCAAAAGAGCCTTCGTCATCAAAAACTGAATGTCACCAAAAGTGGTGTTGCCAAAAGTATAGGTGTTGTACTGACATTCAAAGTCCATCACCAATAATGATTTATAATGACGGATAGTGACCGTCACCATTTCATATGGGCAATGGTGACAGACCATAACCTTTGTCACCAAAAAATGAACGTCAGCAAAGCTAGTGTTGCCAAAAGTATAGGTGTTGTAGTGATATTCAAAGTCCATCACCAATAATGATTTATAATGATAGATAGCGATCGTCACCATTTCATATGAGCAATGGTGATGGACCATAGCCTCTGTCACAAAAAACTGAACGTCATCAAAGGTGGCGTCACCAAAAGTATAGGTGTTATGGT
This sequence comes from Pinus taeda, assembly GCA_000404065.3. Taxonomy (NCBI): domain Eukaryota; kingdom Viridiplantae; phylum Streptophyta; class Pinopsida; order Pinales; family Pinaceae; genus Pinus; species Pinus taeda. The sequence continues at coordinate 436,309 of APFE030679205.1, forward strand.
GACATTAAACGTTTGTCACGAATATTTATTATAATTATGGATAGTGACCGTCACCATTTCATATGAACAACAATGATTTATTGTGATGGATCTTTCATGGTCATCACTATTGGTGCATATATATGGTGACGTTCATTGACCCTCATCAAAATCCATATTTCCATAAGTAAAGGTGTTGTGGTGACATTCAAGGTCCATCACGAATAATGACTATTATGGCGGACATCAACCGTCACCATTTCATATCAACAACAACGATTTATAGTTACAGACCTTTGAGGTTCGTCACTATTGATGCATGTATATGGTGACGTTCATTGACTATCACCATTTCATATTTTAGTGACGGTAGAAAAATGCCATCAAAGCTCATTAGTGATGGTCAAAAGCTCATTCCATATGGATCATGTCAGGGCACAATGGAATCGAACCACCAACCTCCTACTTATAAAGCAGGTGCTCTTCCATTGAGCTAGCATCCTTTAAAGAATTAAACTTTTAAAATTAGACCTTGAAACCTCATAATTTTAAATTCTATAGCTTTTAATAAATTAAAGTCTCGACAATATTTTACTAAACAAGCAAAGCAAAATCGAAGCTACAGGTCCCTACCTAATGGTTATGGAAGTTATGAAAAGTGGGTGGAGGGAAAATTAATTATGTATAAGAGAATCAATATGTTCAGTTGAATACTCAATTAGAAGTGAAAGTCTGAAGACATTTATAATCTATAAATGACCTATAACTAGAAAATGCACCAAATATTGCAAAGGAATGTCATAAGTTGATAACATATGGAAGAAGAACATTGATGAAGACAGATGCAATATGTTATAGATTGAGTGAAAGCAAAATCTCAATGTTGTTGTTGTTTGGTGTTTCGATATATGAATGATATCTAAACTTCTGTGCAAA
>APFE030679205.1:437243-460547 GCA_000404065.3 Pinus taeda
TACATAAACCAACATGTAATTTAGAATTTCACAAGTCCACACTCAAAACATGACAACAACCAACAAATAAAAGAAATTGACTTGGACAGAAAGCAATAGCTTCACATTCATTCTTGAGCTGCTTCTGTTTATTTGAATTTGACTCATGACATTTTTTATCTAACAAGGAATCAAAATCATCACTAGTATTAAATTCATCCAACACGGACTTTGGATATCCAACTAACATCTGCGTTTTGTTGCCATGCCTGAAAACCATGGAGTTTCCTGTTGATTGTAGAATAAGATGTGTGCATGCTGCTCAAGAACACATTCCTTATTAACCATTGTTACCTGACAAAAACCAAAGAGACAACACAGTATCAGCGTACACAAAATCCCCTACCAAAATATAATCATAACTTAGAAAAGAAGTCTAAACGATGTTCTTAATTAATAAACTTTGTATTTGGAAATATTGTTTCTTTAGATTTAAAAAAGACTATGTTGTACAACACTTCTGTCTATTTATCCAGGCAATTATATCATAGCATATTTCACACAATAGCAATCTAGAGTACCTAAAGTAAAAAAGACAAATTTTCTCAAGAAAATAGATTTACAAAAGAGATTTGAAAACTATAAGTTTTTCATCAAATCTTTACTTAATTTAACAACAAACTAGTTGGAGTTTGAAAAGAAAAATCATTCATAGGAAACGAATAGGACAATGGCCAAAGTCATTATTCATACAAATAAAGCTAGAGTCACTATTTCCATTGCAGATAACTGAAATTTGGGCAGTGGTCTAGCAAATAGAGCTTATTTTCTGGGAAGACTCATCAATACCATCATTTTTTTCCACGGCCTGTTGTGTCTCTAGATCCAGATAAGATAGCTTGTCATTCTCAAGTTCTACCTTTCAAGTACTGATTTCTGTCTCACCCTTTACAACACAATTCTACCACTCCATTTTATTTTGTTTTGTCAAGAGAATTGGCAAGACCTTCCCATCCTCTGTTTTACATAATCAATAACCATCCATCAATGATATAAAGAATAACAGATACACAACAAAGGCCAAAGATGTTCTTGTTGTATACCTATGTTCTAGGACTCATCTGACCTTACTGGTGCAACGATCCAGGTGGATGTTGGTGGCCACCCACCTATCCCACTTGGACCCCCACAATTGTCTCTTTCAATTTTTCAGTTTCCATAATTGTAGAAAAATTTACTATTTTTAGCAGTTTTTCGGGTCCTGAACTTCCGGAGACGTTTTGAGGTCCTAAACGATGTTTTTTGGGAAATCTGGAAGCAACATGGGTCCATGGACCGGCGTTGCTTTTCCCAAAGTTATATTTCTTAGATAGATCTTTCTAATGAACTATTGTATGCATCAAATGGAGATCGGGTGCCAAAGTTACGGCCCTGGGGAATTGATGTACCAATTTACCAAAACGGGGCCCACAATTTGGCATTTCATCTTCTAGGGTTAGGTTTTGGGATGTTAAGGGTTTTCCATTGTTTCTCAAAAATAAATAGGCCTTCTAGCTTCATTGTAACACGGTTTAGAGGCATGTCGCTGCCACATCTCTTCTCAAAGATAAGCTACTATCGCCCTAGTTGGTTTATTGCCATTTCTATTTGTAAGCATATTTCAATATTTTACAGTAATGAAATGAAGTATTATTTCCGCTGCATATCTATGTTTATGGTTATCTCTATACTTTGTTGCGTTCCTATTTAAATCCAGATCAATGGTATCAAAGTGGTCTCCTTTTTCTCTGTTTTTCTTTGCATGTCCCTAACGACGTCAGAATATAAGGAGTTAGGGCTTGAACTGGTCAAACCTTTGCAAGACAAGCCTCGCAAATCCCGACGACCTCCTATGGTGGATGAAAAGAGAGACGAGGGGGCAGGAGAGCCTATCAATATCTTGCTCGAAGAAGCCCTCGAGCGACAGAGGAATGCAATGATGGACAACTTTGCATAGATCCTTCAGTGGCTACCCAGAGGCGACGCATTGGCTTCCAACAGCTACTCTAGAAACACCACGCCCTTGTACAAGTTAATTTTGAAATCCCCATCTTTGAGGGTCAAATAGACGCAGATGCCATAGATAAATGGTTAAATCTGCTAGATGGGTATTTTTCTATTCACGAATTTTCAAGTTGGGAAAAGATTGTTTTCACTCTTCTCAAAGCAGCCCCCCACATCAAGGACTAGTGGGAAACCTACTGTGAGCAAAAGGATGAAAATACCGGCTCACTATTTTCAGCCACACCCACCTGGAATTCATTCCGGGATGCCATCAAGGAGCAGTACTACCCCATCGGAAGCTATGAGGATCAATACATAAAGTGGACCACGCTATGGCAAGGATGAGACGAAGATGTGTTAGAGTTCACAAACATTTTTCATACCCTTTGCACACAGTTGGATATCAAAGATTCTGAGCTGCATTTGGTACTCAAATATCGCGACTGCCTACACAGATATATCCAAGAAGAGATGGAGTTCCTGAACATCTCCTCACTCAGCACAGCGTACCGATACACTGTCAAAATCGAGCAAAATTTCAAACAGAAGAAGCGAGACTTTACATATGCAAATCCGAAGACCAAAGGACAAAGCCAAGGCGGGGTGACCCAAGACAATCCGTCGAAGTCAGAAGAAAAGAACAACACCAGGAAGTCAAAGAAGGACACAGGAAAGTGGTGCAAGTTCCACAAGAGCCCCACTCAAAACAAAAGTGAGTGTCGGACCAAGCAGTCGCTGGTGGCCGAGTTGAAGGCTTCAAAATCAGATGCATGTTTTGACCCTGAGTTAGAACCTGACAAGGAGAATCGCAAAGGGAAGCAGATCATTGATGCAGAGCCAAGTGTCAATGTTGCCACTACCAAGGTCTAGAAGAATGAGCCCGAAGGCCCAAAGGATGGGGAGTGTCTTTTCCACTCATAGATGTGGGTGAAGGGTTCGTTGCTGTAATTCATTGTCGACAGTGGTAGCCAAAAGAACCTCATTTCAGTAGAGGTCGTGAAGCGATTGGGCTTACCGAGCACACCACACCTGCAATCGTACAATATCGGGTGGCTTCATGAAGGACGAGATCTCAAAGTTCGCAAGCAGTGCTGCCTTCCCTATAGCATCAATCCCTTCACAGACGAGGTATTTTGTGATGTTACACCTCTGGATGTTTGTGATGTACTATTAGGCCAGCCATACTTGTGGAGGCGACATGTTGTGTATGAGTCAAGGTCTCGTACTGTCATTATTTCTTTGGGTAATTCATTATACAGGACACCGGAGGTAGCCCCACCTACTTCCACCTCTTTGATCACTGCTAAGAAAGGCAACAAGCTCATCTCACAGACTAGGAAATTTATTTTTTGTCTGGTTCGCTCCCAAAGTAAGGGGAAGATCATCACCACGTCCATGACCCCGACAAAGGGTTCCTCCACGTAACAATAGCAACAGATAGATACGGCCATGAAAGAACACAGGAACAACTTCTCCTCACCCATAGGGGCACCACACAAGCTTTAGGTGCGAAACAAAGTCTGGTTGCATCTGTAGAAAGAACACCTTACAAGAGCCCATCAGAAGCTCCGACCACGCCGACATGGTCCTGACACCATTACTAAGGTTGTGAGAAATAATGCTTTGGAGCACAACATTCCTCTATTCCTTCACTTTCACCGAGTTTTCAATGTGGACCGTCATCGACCATGCTTCGCACCATTACTGGACACATCAAAGATTGCAGAACAGCTCACCAGAGACCCAGCTCAACAGAAGCTTCCTCATCTCAGGGAGGAAGTCAATGCAATGGGGACCATTTCTTCCTAAGGGGGGAGGAGTGATCCAAGTGGATGTTGGTGGCCACCCACCTATCCCACTTGGACCCCCACAACTGTCTCTTTCAGTTTCTTATTTTTCGTAATTGTAGCACAATTTACTATTTTTAGCAGTTTTTCGGGTCTTGAACTTTCAGAGTCATTTTGAGGCCTAAACGATGTTTTTTGAGAAATCTAGGAGCAACATGGGTCCATGGACCAATGTTTCTTTTCCCAAAGTTATAGTTCTCAAATAGATCTCTTTCTAACGAGCTATTGTACGCGTCAAACGGAGATCGAGTGCCAAAGTTACAATCCTGGGAAATTGATGTACCAATTTACCCAAACGGGGCCCACAATTTGGCGTTTCATCTTCTATGGTTAGGTTTTGGGATGTTAAGGGTTTTCCATTGTTTCTCAATAATAAATAGGCTTTCAAGCCTCATTGTAACATAGTTCAGATGCATGTAGTTGCCACATCTCTTCTCAGAGATAAGCTACCATTGCCCTAGTTGGTTTATTTCCATTTCTATTTGTAAGCATATTTCAATATTTTACAGTAATAAATGAAGTATTATTTCTACTGCATATCTGTGTTTATGTTTATCTCTGTAATTTGTTGCATTCCTGTTTAAATCTGGATCATGCAAAGAGCTCACCCTGAAAAAATAACATCCATGTGGAATTTATAAAAAAAATTAAATCAAGCTCCAAGTAAACTAATCAAAATATTAACATTCTTCTAATCAATAAAATCTCTAACTTAATATAAAAGTGAGATAGAATTTAATGTTATATCAACCATGTCAAGTAACTAACATTGGGTGAGAAATACAATCCTTGCATATTGGATTAGTGAAATAATTGATCTGGTAAAGTTGAAAAACAGATGACTTAGAGCTAAGAAACGCAAATGAATGACTTAGAACTAAGACATGAGGTTGCCCTTTCAACCCTGTCGTTAAATAACTCTTCTTTATGTCACTTTCCATTCAACTTTTTTTGATACCAGGTGGAAGTGGTATTGTAACAATAACCTCTGATAGTCTGTTTCCATGACTACTTCTCAAGATCCACTCCACTACCAGCATTTGGGGCTAGAAAAGATACATGCAAAAACCATCAACATGAAAATCAAATCTACATCCTTGTAAAAAAATGGGAGGAAAAAAACATCCACAAATTGAAACAGACTGTAGGATACCTCATTCCTACAACATGATTATCTTCTCATGAACAATAATAAAATAAATCAAGAGAAATGTAATTTTTGCCACATTTTGACAATGAAATCTTTTGCATATTCTATGAACAATTAATGAAAAAAGTCAGCTAAAGCTTGTCAGCATTAGGATTATAGTAAAACATAAAGGAACCACTCCAACATATATATAATCCTAAACATAAGTATCTATTCATATAAGTATTTATTGAGGACATTGTATTTTGAGAAAATATGGAAGTCAAATCTTCGAAATAATGCAATTTATGGTACCACTGTCTTATGAAGTCCATTCTTTCAAGTATTTACAAGGTCCACTCAGGAATTTATTCAAAGTTCAAACAATTAACATGTAGCCTAAAAAAACTTAGATTTGAAAAGGAGATAACCCAAAGATGTAGAGTATATATCTCACATTTATATATCCTAATTTCTAGACATTGAAGTGACACTTTTTAGCATACTATTGTGAATTCAACCCAAAATGCTAGAAAAAAATATTGACGGTTATTTTGCTAATATAGAAGTTTTATACATGTATTTTGTAGAATTTTCTCTAAAAATCAGCTAGCTCACTGATGAGATATAGAAATTTCACCTGCAGATCAAACTGATATATGCAATGTACTAAAGCATAATACTAGATCTACATCTACGATAAACTTTGCAGAAGCTAATCAACCATGAGCAACATCAAGCATGAACACATATAACTGATAAGAAGGAATCAATCACATATAACACAGAAGAATTTATCCGGGAAAAGCACCAACCTAAAACCCCATCTCCGTATTATCAATCAAGTGGAAATCTTCAACAACATACAAAAACAATAAGCTCAAAAGCTATCCTGCTCTCTCTGTACTCTGATGATGTAGCTCATGGACTATCTATGCCTATATATATAGGCTCCACAAGTCCACCAAGCCCCTATTTCCTTGCGCATTTTTGATTGGGGTCCAATTACATAACATGTGTGAATTGGCCAAATCATACCTGCTATCACCTCAGGTCCAACTATGCAGTACTAGAAGGAATAATATTCCTTCCTCATGCAAGGAATATTCACTAGGAATATCCTAAAAACTGATAGTACATTGCCCCTCATCTGACCTCAACTGGGTCTCTGTCTGAACTTCCATGCATCAATTATCCATGAGTGAATACTCAGTTATCTGAAAATACTAGTTGTCACATGCATGCAATCATCAACAAACTAAATCTCATTAATTCAACAACTTGTTAAATTAATCTAACTGGACTTGACTAAGTTAAACTAAGTCAATTGATCCTCTTAATATAGAACTCATCCTTAATTCCTCAATTAGTGGAGCAAATCAAGGACACATTCCCCAATCAGTGGAGAAATTATTGCATTTTCTCATAAAGACTTCAAGTTTGATTTTCCTTAACTAGTTAACTCAAACTTAAATAATTAATTAATATTCAAGTTGCTAGTAAGACCAAATTTGAATTTTAATTCCTATTTCTATTCCAGGGACTAACTAAAATAGGAATCCACACTGCACTGCTAAAAATAGAACTTCTATTTTTAGCACTTCCATTTTTCATTCCTTGTTTCCTAATCCAGCACTAATGCCCAAACTACTATTTTTAGCAGTGCTATTTTTAGCAATTTCTTGTTGCCAATTTTCAACACTCCCTCTCAACAAGAAAGGCTTCCTCTCAAACCCGATCCTGTACCTCTGGAATGTTCTGCATGCAACACATCTACCAAGTGTGGTTGCTCTAGCAACTCTTGAAACAAAAAAACTCCCAACTGACCTCTCTGTTGGGCTAGAAACATACTCTAATGTTGAAGCTCTACCTGTTGCTGACGAGTGCTCCCTCTCTGACCTCTCGCTACTGCAACATCTCCATGCATCTCGCGCCATTTCACCCTTATCTGTGCTACCATGCACTATGCAACACACTTGTGCCTCTCACATTGCTGCAACCTGCATGCTCTGCACTGTGCTGGGATTCCCTGCATTGTATCTCTCTCTATCACTCCATCTGCATTTGTCTCTACCCAATCAGTCAGTTCCTACTATTAGGTTCCTATACCAATAGGTTTCATCTTTCATGATTGACAGTGGAAGGGCTAAATATGTTCATCATTGCATGCTGCAAAGGTTCCATATTATGTATACAAACTAGGAAAATTAAAAGATGAAAAGAGGGTATGCCTTAAAAGAATAATCAAAAGGCAAGAAAATCAATTGGTCAGAAAGAATAGTGGAAATGAACCCCAAATCAAAGACAAGGAAAGTGGCTAGTCAAAATGCCAATGCTATCTTGTTTTGAAAATTTGCAATGTGCAAAAGGTACCAAATTTGATGGATGGCCCAATAGTTCAATCCGGACCATGCCATGTTTAAATTTACTGTTGTAGAGTAGAGAATGAATTCTGTCCAAACAGCTCAAGCTTGGCAGATGAGTAGCTAGGTAGAGAATTTAAGGAGCCCAACTGCTTAATCTGGGCCCTTGGAAGAGATAAGGGTATATTTAGATAGGAGGACAGTCGAAAGAAAAAGAGGACAATCAAGGTTTGCTAATCTAAGTGCACCCAACCCAAGGAAGAAAAAATGTTAGGATGATTAGGCTGGGTAGGTAGTTTGAGGTTGCAGAAGCCAGTGTGTGTTCAGTGTTTGGTTTGACAAGAAGGACTCATCTCATTTATGGCATCGGCACCATGGCAGTGACTTGATGGTGCAACAGTGGGAGCATGACTAATTTCCATCCTTTCCCCTAAGATCACTTACTAACATCCTCTCAAGGACCTTGGGATATGCCCAATAGTCCTCTTTCACTCCATTTTTCAGGAAATATCAAGTTGGCATCTAAGTTGACTTAGTGAAAAGAAGCCACATTTCTTGTGTAAACATCATTATTCTAAAGCTTCACTCATTTCCTATCACTAAGTTTCACTGCATAAACTTAGCATCTTCCCCTACATTTTCACCCCACAAAGTCATATTAACATCTAATTTTACTATTTAGCTCCCTAAGTTACTTCCCTACCCCTATTTTTGCAAAAAACTATATAAAACCCCAAAAATTTATTTAAATATCCCACCCCATAGCAATATAGCTATATAAGTCAGTCTTGGGAAATATTTAGTCCATTTGGGACTAATATTAACCCTTCCCCGCCCTAAACTATGGAATTGATTCAACCCTTGGTTAAAATTGATAACCATAGTACTCCCCCTCACTCATAACCCTTGATACTTTACCCTCCGCGCTCATTTCTAAAGTTCTTGTTTAAACGTTGAAATAAACAATAAACGGGTGCATATACATAAAACCCTCATTTACCAAAGTTTAAACCCACCCCCAATAATATTTAAATATTTTATTCGGGCGGGTCTTGTACCTAACCATCTACCGCCCCACTTACCCGTCTGATGTCCGATATCCCTCACTCCAGATCCAACGATGGGCGGTCATTTTCAGGTCCCGAACTGCCGATGTTTAGCGTCTGGGGGATGGGCGGTTTCCCTGTCGTACCCCCACCACATGTCGGCCTCCTGACGTGTTTGGAGGCCCCTCCCCCAATACCACCTATGCTGAAAAGCGGTGCGGGGAGAAACCAAATACCGCTCTCCCACCCCTGACGTCAGCACCACGTCACCATGACGTCACATCCGCATCGGCCCGCCGCTTCCCAGTGTTAGTGCCACATCACCTGCTTGCGCCATCACCCCGCCAACCTGTCCTCTGCCACGTCATCATCTAAGTCATCACCCACGTCATCCTGCCGTACCCGGGACCTGCCGATGACGTCATGCTGACGTCATCACGAAAAAGCGCCAAAACTCCCAAATTTCATAAAAATAGCGCAAAACGACCGTTTTTGTTCATTATTCGTTTATCCGTTTGGAGAGCTGTGAGCGCTGTATTATGTCGTTTTACCACCAAAGTTTAAATTTGAGCAACCATGTCGCTGCCGCTTGCAACTCTGACTCCACAGTCCGCCATTGTACCAGCTCAACACCCTCAGCGCCATAAAAACTAGGTATTTGCCCAAATTTTACCTGTTTACCCCTGTTTTCATCGTTTTGTCCAGTTTATCTGCGTGAAACTCTGCAAATTACCAAACTAAAGACACTAAAGCACCTAAATGCTGCCTAAAATTCTCCAATTAACCCTCTATTTGAAGAACGCTCTGTGAACCCGCGCCCACTTACAAAATTCACCCTTAAAACATTGTTTTAAAGGTTCGTATTGTCGGCAGAAGCTTCATATGGCCGTGCATTGCCCCCTTTTGACCATAATCCTCTGCAAAAGTCCCCCTATTCAGCTCAAAAGTCATCCCTATTCCCTCCACAGTTTACCCACACAGTCTATCAACCCAGTGAAGTTATTAAAGAAAGGAAAAGCTTGCTTGAATTCTGTAAATTGGCCTCTTTTATGATAGCCACAGACAGTGAAGACTACTGCCTCAGCTGAACCCATTTGGCAATGCCTTTGCAAATCCACAGAAACAGTCATCTTCAATTTGTTACTACAATAAACTTCATTCCACATACAAATACAGAAGAGTCTTATAATGGCCACTCCAACAGCTTTGAGTATCACTCCTATGAATCCACCAAACAGAGAGCTTGAAGCCCTGCCTCTTGCTGATAAGGATTACTTCATTCAAGATTTAGTTGGGGACAAAAATCACTTACAGACCTTCTGCCAGCTAAGAAACAACTTTTTAAACAACTGTGACATGTATGGCATATGGGAATCTAATTTGTCTGTTTACTTTCTTCCTTCTGTTAATATTTTTCCTGAGATCATCCACTTATGTGCTGAGAACGATGATCCAACTCAGAGAGCTATTAAGTCTCCATCTGCGAGCATACTTTTTCATATTACTCCTGACTCCATCAACCAGATGCTTAACTTCAAACAGACTCAGCTATTGTTCCCTTTCTCTATGAACTACTTGCTTGATGAAGGCTCCAAGCTCTCCAACTCTGAAATTGCAAGAATTGCCAAGACATTCATGAGGGCAGACTGGCAACCTACAGAACCACCTCCATTCCTATATGTCCATTTCAATGAGGTAGGCAAACTAATAGTTGATATGATCTCCTATGTGCTGGGTTTCAAAACAAGTGAGTACATTAATGAAACAGTGTTGGTTTTATTATCTGCATACAGTCCAGGACAACCCCCTGCTTACAAGTATAATTATGCCAAGTTCATAGCCAACAAAATACATGACCAGCTATTGAAACTGGATAGGGAGGGAGTCTTTAAATATTCATCATATATCTATCATTTGTTCATGTATTACCAGTTTGAATGCTTCCAGTGCCCCATCAAGAAGTTGGATTCTAAGGGTGAAAGAAGGTCTATCATCTTTTGGTCATCAGTTTTCCATGAGGTTCAAAACTCTCCATTTTCTTACTGTGAGTTCATTTACCTATTTGTTTATCCAGTCTCTTGTCTCCTAATGAGAACTCCTCCTCCTAGATTATCATATGATATGCAGAAGATATTACAGTTGTCCAAGAACTACAAAATAGGTGATTGGTATCTCTACCAAAATCACACTGTCATTAGAATCTATGGTTGTGAGCTCTCTCCTTACCGGCTCCTAAGATATGTACCAATGAGACTGTTTGCCTTGGAGTACTATAGACAACTCATCAATTTTGATCTCACTCATTTTCATAGTGCCAAGAAGAAAGCTCACCTGAAATTCAGAGACCATCTAGGCCCCTTCATTATGAACAAGAAAGAGGGTTGGCAAGATGCTGATCAAATATTGAGGGACAAATATAAGTTATAAAGGAGCTTCTGGTGGGTCCCTTATGACCCGGAGGGTTTTATCAGTGCTAGAAGAGTTACATATAGGGTGTTGGCCTATGACCATTGTAAATTTCCACAAATTGAACAATATGCCAACAAAGATGAGTGGGTACAAGACACATTAGTTGAGGAATTGACCCAAGAAGAAATTATGGAGAGAAATGTCAAAGATTTAGAAATAACTCTTGACTTGGATTCTTCTGACCAGGTAACATTCAAGCTGCCACACCAAGTTGGAGAGGGCACATCCACTGCTGCAGCTTCACAAGCTGCCAAAGAAGCATCTACATCAGCAATAGGTACAACTAAAGGAAAAGAGCCAATGGATACAGAACAAGGAATGGTCACAGAACAACCTATCCTGTCAAAGGAGCAAACTCAAGAAAAAGCTACTCCACAGCAAACAGAGGCACTGCAAATACCAGTTTTACAAACTCCAGCAAATGAAGAAAGAAGCAAGAAGCGAGATAGGGAAGAATTCACACCTCCAAGTGGGTCAGCACAGCAAATTGAAGCCAAGAGGCAAAGAACTGATCCTCAGGTTGAGGAAGAAATCAGTGAAGAAATCATAGAGAGCTAGAGGAGGGAAGGAGAATCAAGCCAGCAAACTGCTACCAGCTCATTCCAACAGGAACAGGAGAGGCAACATGGCATGGAGGTCTCTTCTTCAAGGCAACAAACCAAGTGGCCACCTAGCTTCAAAACAGCTTTCATGGAAATCAAAGCTCAGAATGAATTGCTAAGGGTACAATTATATGATCAGTTCCTTAAAGCAACACCTGCCAAACAGCAAAGATTGATGGCAGCATATGACTTTAAAGAGGAAAAAATGATTCTCAGCCATTTCAAGCCAAAGGTACAAAAGTCCCAAACACCTACGGATTATGTCAAGACAAGCTTGGAGGTCCTTGCCAAGGACATACACTCGATGGATCAAATAGAGTTGCATAAGCAAACAGGTGAGATGGTCTATGCCACCCTGGCAGATAAGGCCATGCTGGCCCATGAATTGAAGGAATCTTTAAAGAACACAAATACTCAGCTAGATTTGGAGAGAATGTCCTCCTCAGCCAAAGACAACAGAATAAAAACATTGGAGGACATTATTGTAGACCTAGGGCATGATCCTAAGAATCCCAAAGCCATCAATTTCCTTATGAAGAAAAAGGAGGATGATATTGCTGCACTGAAAAAGCAAATGAGGTTGTCCTCAACTATGCACCCACAAATAGCAGAGCTTGTGTAGGAAAAAGAAGCTGAGGATACAATGGACCTGTTGATGCAAATGAACCAGAGAATAATTCAAATGGAGGTAGAATTGGAGAAAGCACTGCAAGGCAAGCAGGGAGAGTTGACCTCCCAGCCACCTCAAACAGCTCCAACTGCTGCTACTGTTCCTCCTACACAAGCAGCGGTGACCCCTCCTATTATTCCAGCAACTACAACAGTTACAGATGCTACAGCAGCAACAACAACAGCACCTGAATCAAGCATGAGCATGGATGAAATGCTGAAAGCTGTAAAGGAGCTAGAGCTTCAGGCAATAGAGATGAAAGAGGCCAAAGAAAAGTTGGCCAATCTAGAAGGAAAATATGATAAATCCAAGATGACAGTAGCTGAAAAAACAAGGGAAATTAAGGCCTTGTATGACAAAATAAAAACCTTGGATAAGGAGCTAGCTTTGGACATGACCCTGGCTGAAATAAAGAAGATTTTGTGGGCCAAAATCAACCCATCAATCACTCAGCAATGGAAGCCAATCCAAACCATGCATGAACAGATAGAATTAATAGGCCTAGCACAGTTTGAGACTCAAAGGGCTAGGGCAACATTGGGAAATATGCCTGAGCAGGCCAACAAAATGATCCATTTCCTGAACACTCATACTAAAGAGGAGTTGGCAGCATTAGACATTAGTAATAGGACAGATGCTGTTCTAACAGCAAAGAAGGTGCTGACCCTAGGAAATTTTGTGCAAAATCTGGAAAGAAAGTGTCAGGAAATGCAGGCAGAAGTAGATGATTTCAAGATGAAGCTTGCAGCATTGCAGAACAGAGGATTTCCCGGTCTAACTAACAGCACTGGAAAACTGTTGTCCCGTGAACAATATGCCACTAGGGTGAACAATTATGTTACAAATCAGATTACTGCATCCACAAGTTCCTCAGAAGAAGCAGGGCCTCCCCCAGGGCAGTCTCTTTATGATAAATTAGAGAACCTGTTTTACATTGAGCATGAAATTAATCATATTTTTGAGTTCCAGCCCACTTTTTACAAATACACCGAAGCTAATGAAACACTCGTAAAGATACAGAGACATCAGTTACCTCCAGATAATTGGTGGCAAGCAATGCTGGAAATTTTTCCCAGGTAATTTTGGTCTCTTTTCTCTTTGGTCAGCTTCAGATTTCAGTCAGCTACAGGTCAGCAAAGATGAGTACACAGACCATCGTTAAGACACGTGGACAACAAGCAAATAGAGTCAAAACATGAATACTGCAATTTTTATGAAAGGCCAAATATGCACGCCAAAAAGAAAGACAGCAAAAGTGATAACACAGCAAAGACATCAAGACAGGAAAACCCAGCAAACGCATATTAAAGATGCAGCCATAGCCGACTTTGTTGGTCCCAAAAAGTCAAAACTTTCTGACAAAAAGACACCTAGCACACCAATATTAATTGCAGCAGTTATTTCTTCCATCTACTTCCTTGGAAGAGTTGGTGATGTAATTTATTACATGAAGACTCATCATCTAGATATTTTATCTCTTATTTTTGTATATATACCTCCCCATAGAACATAATTGGGGTTGGTTGATGACTCTGTCTCTGAAGAGCTATGCTGTAAATTTCAGACTTTTAATAAAAATTACTGGTGAAGTTCCTGGTCTCTGCACTGTCTGAATGTGAAAGTGATGAACTGCGCTATGCTACAGAATTCCTGTGTCGTTTAATGAAACAATAAGTTATTCTAAACTATGTTTTGTCTTTCTGTGTTTGCAAAATTCACATATATTTCATGATCTTAGCAACAGAGAAGAAGAATAGCTCAGGACTTGTTTGAATGCACCCTCTGCTCAATCTCTGTTTCTAACTATGTTTTCTTCAGAATTAGTCATGAATATGAATTCTTAATTGCTCATGTTTGAACTGATTCTCTCATTATGAATGCTATCTAGGAATTCTCAACTGCTCCTAGATAATATTCTCACATTTTCCCTCTATCAGCATAGTGAAAGATGCTTGACTGCCTTTCATTCCCTAGTTTCATGCCATCATCTCCCATATTTGAAGAATTGTTCCATGGATGCCTATCTGGCTCTGTAGCAATACCATTTTCCCAAGAAATACTTCAGCAGTACACCATCATTAACTCCATTGCCCAATGGTTTAAGCTGTTCTAAAATTAGCATACAAGTTCTGTTTGAAATCATCATCCAACCAAATTTAAAACAAAACCAGTGCATCATAACTAGCCTAAAACACTCCAAAGCAAAGCTAAATTTCAAAGAGAGAGCCCTCTCTGGTTGCAGGTAGGCTAGGACCTACAGCTAAAAGATTGGTTAGTGGTTACCTCGGCTGTATTCCCTACAGGAAGTAGGGAACAACCAGAGTGATAACATCATTGGTGACTCCACTGGGGAAAAAATCAATTTCCCTGTTTAACATAGTCAAAGGAGATATCAAGCTTCCTATGTTTCAAAAGAATCTCCTGTGAAGTATTGTCTAAAGGAGTGATTGAAAACATTCCCAGAAAAGCACCAAAAAACAAATCTAGAAGCTGGTTCCAAAGAAGAAAACTCGTTACACAAGGTCAAACCCTAACCCAGATCCCCCAGTTGTTTTTGAAAATCCCAATTTAATCCCTAAGATCCTTAGGAAGCAAGAGAAACAAGAAGATTTTGATGATTCAAGTCCTGAAGTAGTTCACCAAAGCTATATCCGAACCCCTGCTAAAGTTTCAGTTCATCCTCACACTACTTCTACCTCTCCTAGTTCTTCATCCACTTCTCAAAGCACCTTATCCACTCCTCCATCCAC
Organism: Pinus taeda; assembly: GCA_000404065.3. Taxonomy (NCBI): domain Eukaryota; kingdom Viridiplantae; phylum Streptophyta; class Pinopsida; order Pinales; family Pinaceae; genus Pinus; species Pinus taeda. The sequence goes on from APFE030679205.1 coordinate 452,142, forward strand.
TAACATCCTCCCTGCTCTTTCAGCTGTCCCATTTCTCCCTGTTGTCCCATTGATCCCTGCAAATATGGCCAATAGATATGCTCCCTTACAGTTACCTGCAAATCCAGGGGCAATGCCCCAAGATTATCAAAGCAAGATCACTTACTTTGATGGTGCTAGTTCCTATACAACCCAACAACACACTAAGAAGATGCAGGATTATTTTGAAAACTATGAAATCGATGATGATGATGGGAGGATGAAAATCTTTGTTCAAAGTCTAACTGGTGATGTAAGAACCTAGTTTAGATCACTTGCTACACACTCTATAGCAAATCCTGAGGCCCTATATCAAACCTTCTTAAACAGGTGGGAAAATAAGAAAGACCCTTTACACATTTTAACTGAATATGATAACTTAAAAAGGGGTCCACAAGAAACTGTTCAAGACTATTGTGCTAGATTTAACAATGTATACAATGCCATCCCGCAAAACCTTAGACCCCCACCTGACTTAGCCTTGATCAAATTCCTTGATGGATTTGATTCAGACATGGTATATCAATTGAGGGAAAGAGCCCCATTAAACCTAGCAGACATGCAGAATATAGTTGTTAGTGTAGAAGCAAACTTGATTGCCAAACAAAATCGAGCGAGAACAGAAAGAAGAATAACATTTAAAGAAGAACCTTCAGCATTTGAGCAAAAATTAGATGCAATCATCAAAGGTATGGATAGATTAGGAGATAGAGTTGAAACCATTGAAAGAAAATCATCATGGGACGGTCAAACAAGCAACACAGCCAAAAATCCTAATTTTAGAAAAAATCAAAACCAAAATGCTGGAAGGACTGGCCCTGATCAGAATATCAGACCTCCATTTCAAGAGAATTATGCAGAGGCCTCAACCTCTAGTGAACCAACAGAGGACCCTCACATCAACCTAATGGGTCTAGATAGCGAACAACAAGTCTTTCTAACTCAAGATGAGCAAGAGGCCCAAGAATTTAAACAATTTCAAACCAAATCTGGGGAGTCATTTGACTTCAGAGAAGGCTATGATACAGTAGTGTATGAGGTTCATAAACAGTACAAATTAAGAAATAGAACCATAGATGTGACTAAACCTACCAAACTAAAAGATGCTAAACAACCAAAGAAAATAATAGATAAAGCTATCCTAACAGAATCCTTTGATAAAACACACCAAAAGGAAGTTACTGTGGAAGATGTATCAGACTTACAGCCTTCAAGAAGGCATTCATTCACATCCCATTCCCCAACAAAATATTTGAACAATAATTGCAAAATAGATGTACCTCATAACAACACTCATAATCGGGAGAAGATCAATGAAAATTCAGCTGAAAAAGAAAATCTTGCTGCCCAAAATATGAAAATTCAGATAGAGAAACCTTTTAACTTAGAAACAGAAATTGGCAAGCTGAAAATAGCCATTCCTCTCTCTGAATTGGACAGACATGAAGTATACAGGTAAAAAATCAATAGGTCACTGCAAATACCAGAGAATAGGGATGCAGTCAATGTTTTGGGCGACCAACCACAACTGATTTTTGGTCCAGAAGTCAATGGTAAATCAGTAGATGGAGGGGTTCCTCCATTTTATGTGAGCTTAAATATTCATGACAAAGTGTTACATAATGCCATGTTTGACTTAGGGGCCTCCCATAATCTAATTCCCAAATTCGTGATGGAAAAGCTAGATCTAGACATCACAAGGCCCTACAAAGACTTGTTTTCATTTGATTCCATTGAGGTCAGGTGCCTAGGCTTAATCAAAGATCTTTGTGTTTCTTTAGTCCAATATCCAGCCAAAATAATCTTGATGGATGTGGTGGTTGCTGACATTCCACCTAAGTATGGTATGCTGTTGTCCAGATCCTGGGGTGCCAAACTCCAAGGATCTCTGCAGCTAGACATGTCCTATGCCACAATTTCAGTCTTTGGCCAGCCAAAGAGCTTATATCGGGAAACATTGATGAAATATGTGGTTAGCAGTCAGGAGAAGCCCCAAAACTTCCCAATCTACTCCATTCACTCTAACATGGATTCATTTATCTTATACAATGCAGACATGTGTCCCAAAACTGGTATCAAGCTCCTGAAAACAACACAAACAAAGAGCATGAATGAACAATCCAGTGCCCTAGATCAAAAAGGTCTTGATGTGATTAACACAGCAAAGCAAAATGACATATCAGATGGCTTACAAGAACCCAATCTGCCCATGGTACAATTTTCTAAAACTTTTAAGACAAGTTATAACCAAGAAGTCTTATGGTATTTGGAGTTTGATGGCTCAGTCAATAAGTTAGGAGCAGGGGTAGGGGTTTGGGTACATAATGTGCAGAATAACCATGCAGAAGACCATGCTTATAGGTTAAATTTCAGATGTACGAACAATATGGCTGAGTATGAAGCCCTTCTGTTAGGACTTAAACTAATCAAAGCTCTAGGGGCAACCAAAGTTTCGATTCTAGGGGACTCTGTTCTGATCGTACAGCAGATGAAGGGAAATTTTGTCACAAATGATCTTAGGTTGAGGGCTTATCGAGGGGTAGCCATTGAAATACTTGACACCTTCTCACAAGTTCAGCTCACTAAAATCTCAAGAAAGAACAATTTACATGCACATAGCTTGGCTACCTTCGCCAGTACATGCAAGCTACCCTTTGCACCCAACCACAACTTCACTGCTGAAATCAAACATAGGCCTGCAATCCCAGATAATATCAAAAATTGGCAAGTCTTTGAAAGTGACACACAGATAAATAATTTCTTAACTTTGAAACAGGAATTTTCCAGCATGAACATTGATACTATCACTGTGGATGACCAACAACACAAGGACAAAATTGGACAAAATATATCAGCTGAAATGGCAAATATGATCCTGCATCCAACTACCTTTGATGACAAGGATTTACAGGAGTTGAAGCAAACATATTTTGATGAGACAGTTAAGGCAGAAGCTGAAGTAATTGAATTATAAGACAATTTTCTACCCACAGGCTTGAGCCCTTTGGAGGATTTATTTGATTCAAATGATATTTCCAGGAAGCCAAAGATGCAACCACTGAATGCTGAAATTGAGGACTGCAACATTGGAACCATAGAAGATCCCAAAATGGTAAAACTCTCCAAAGCCTTGCCTACTGATCAAAAGTTGAAATACATTGACTTGTTTAAGGAATTCCAAGATGTGTTTGCCTGGAGTTATGAGGACCTCAAATCTTATGATACCTCAGTCATCCAACATATTATACCTTTGAAAGGGAATCAAAAGCCTTTTAAACAGAAGCTAAGAAGAGTGAATCCCCTCCTTCCTCTTATTGAAAAAGAAGTAAAACGAATGTATGAAGCTGGAACCATTGCACCTATCAGGTTCTCTGAGTGGATTTCAATTCTAGTCCCTACTAGAAAAAAATCGGGAGAGATTAGATTGTGTGTGGACCTAAGAAACTTAAACAAAGTCTCTCTCAAAGACCATTACCCCTTACCAAAAATGAATCATATCCTACAAAGGGTAGTGGGAGCCTTTAGGATTTCATTGCTTGATGGATTCTCAGGATTCAATCAGATTTTAGTCCACCCAGATGATCAAGACAAAACTGCCTTTACAACACCTTGGGGAACCTTTAAATATGTCAAAATTCCTTTTGGACTCAAAAATGCAGGAGCCACATAGCCTTTGCTAAGGAAATCCATGACTTTTTAGTCATATACCTTGATTTTCTTACTACTTTTTCAAAATCAGACCAAGAACATTTAAAACATCTCAGACAAGTGTTCTTAATTTGCAGAAAATATGGCACATCATTGAACCCAAAGAAATCACTGTTTCGCCTAGAAGAGGGCAAACTCCTAGGTCATATAATCTCAAAAGATGGCATAAGAATTGACCTGGACAGAATTCAAGCTATCCTTCAAGTCCCTCATCCAAGAAACATTAAAGAACTGCAAGCTTTCCTAGGCAAGATTAATTTCCTAAGAAGATTCATTCCCAATTTGGCCGAGCTAATAAGGCTGTTGAATAATATGCTCAAGAAATATTCTAAAGTCAAATGGACAATAGAAGCCAAGCAGGCCTTTGAGGAAATCAAAATGGCTTTGACAAGAACTCCCGTTCTTACAAGTCCCAGGTTTGATAAAGATTTCATAATCTTTTCCTTTGCATCTGAGCATACAATTGCTACTGTCCTATCACAAAAAGATCACTTAGGATGTGAGAAACCTATTGCTTTCTTCAGTAGAGCACTCAGAGATGCCCCACTCAAGTACCAAATCATGGAGAAGCAAGCATATGCCCTTGTGAAGGCCATAAAGGATTTCAGAATTTACATCTTATACTCTCACATAATTGCTTATGTTCCAAATGCAGTGGTCAAAGATATTGTAACTCAAGAAGGAATTGAAGGTAAAAGGGGCAAATGGATAGCCAACATTTTAGAATATCACATTGAGATTAAGCCAACGAAACTCATAAAAGGACAAGGGCTAGCCAAACTAATGACCGAAACCAACTTCCAAGCCCTTGACATCAATGAACTGGATAATGAACAGGAGATGGCGACTCCACAGAACAATCAAGCCTTCTTACAATCACCTTGGTATACTGACATATGTTTTGTATTGTTAAACCTGCAAGCTCCTCCAGGGTTATCCAGAACCAAAAAGAGATTCTTGAAAATGAAAGCTTCAAAGTTTTATATCATAGATAATGTTTTATTTTGGAAAAATCATGAAGGTATTTTGCTTAATTTCCTAACATTGGATGAAACTGACAAAGTCCTCAAGGAATTTCATGCAGGAGACTGTGGAGGACACTTATATTGGAAATCAAAAGCTGATAAAATCCTAAGGGCTGGATTTTATTGGCCCTCCCTGTTTAGTAATGTTACAAAATTTGTAATGTCTTGCCATAAATGCCAAATCTTTGAAGGCAAGAAAAAGCTCTTACCCCTGCCCCTCAAGCCTATTACAACTGAAAGACCATTTCAACAATGGGGTTTAGACTTCATTGGTGAAATTCACCCTTCATCTTGTGGCTAGCATAGATGGATTTTGACAGCCATAGTTTACTTTACCAAGTGGATAGAAGCCATACCTTGCAGGCAAGCCAATGACTCAATCATCATAGAATTTCTAGAAACCAATATCCTATCTAGATTTGGCTGTCCAGAAAAGATCATTACAGATAATGCAACCGCCTTTAAGTCCAAAAGAATGATCAGTTTTTGTCACAAATATCATATTACCCTAGGTCATTCCACAGCCTATTACCCTCAAGGTAATGGCCTAGCTAAATCCTCCAACAAAAGCCTCATCAGCATTATCAAAAAGATCCTGGAAGAGAATAAAAAAATTGGCACAAAAAACTTGTCAATGCACTATGGGCAGATAGATTGACTACCAAAAGATCCATTGGAGCAAGCCCATATGAGTTGATTTATGGAATGGAGGCAAGATTCCCCTCTTCTTTGGGGATCCCTGTGATTAAGTTGCTGCAAGAAATGCAAGCAGAACCTAATGATATTTAGAGAAGGATCAATCAAGAAATTCACTTGCAACAAACAAGAGATGAAGTATACCAGAGAACTTAGATTTGGCAAGACAAACTCAAAAAGATCTTTGATAAAATAACAAAAGTTGAAGATTTTTTCATAGGAAACAAAGTGTTGAGATGGGACTCTAGGAGGGAAGATAAAGGGAAGCATGGGAAATTTGATTTTCTTTGGAAGGGACCATTTGTTATTCAAGTTGTACAAGGTAACAACACCTATTTTTTGAAAAGTTTGGATGGTACAAACACTGGAGAAGGCCCAGTAAATGGGAGAATGCTCAAACACTATTTTGATCCACTTTGATGAACACAACACAGCTATGTATTGTACATAAATATTTCTATTTCCAGCATTTTTCATTTACAGCAGTTAGATAGGGAACCAAATACAACAGTCCTTTTTTTGAAAAGGCCGAGGAACTACTTCAAGTTGGGTGTATATGTTGAGTCCACCATAAGAAATCAAGAAAAGGACTTGAGAAGCATGAAGATGAGGATAATTACTGAGAGAAACCAGCAAGAAATACAGTTGTAATTTCACACAGATCAGCTTAATAAGGACTGCATACAGGTCACAAAGATTCAGATCAATGGCCTCCAAGACAAGGAAGTTTCAGTTTACAACATGAATGCAAAAATAAGGCCATCTGACTTGTTGTTCTTGGCTTTTCACCAGGAAATGCCATCCCCAAGTGGAGCCACTATTAGGTTCCTATACCAATAGGTTTCATCTTTCATGATTGACAGTGGAAGGGCTAAATATGTTCATCATTGCATGCTGCAAAGGTTCCATATTTTGTATACAAACTAGGAAAATTAAAAGATGAAAAGAGGGTATGCCTTAAAAGAATAATCAAAAGGCAAGAAAATCAATTGGTCAGAAAGAGTAGTGGAAATGAACCCGAAATTAAAGACCAGGAAAGTGGCTAGTCAAAATGCCATTGCTATCTTGTTTTGCAAATTTGCAATGTGCAAAAGGTACCAAATTTGATGGATGGCCCAACAGTTCAATCCAGACCATGCCATGTTTAAATTTACTGTTGTAGAGTAGAGAATGAATTCTGTCCAAATATCTCAAGCTTGGCAGATGAGTAGCTAGGTAGAGAATTTAAGGAGCCCAACTGCTTAATCTGGGCCCTTGGAAGAGATAAGGGTATATTTAGATAGGAGGACAGTCGAAAGAAAAAGAGGACAATCAAGGTTTGCTAATCTAAGTGCACCCAACCCAAGGAAGAAAAAATGTTAGGATGATTAGGTTGGGTAGGTAGTTTGAGGTTGCAGAAGCCAGTGTGTGTTCAGTGTTTGGTTTGACAAGAAGGACTCATCTCATTTATGGCATTGGCACCATGGCAGTGACTTGATGGTGCAATAGTGGGAGCATGACTAATTTCCCTCCTTTCCCCTAAGATCACTTAATAACATCCTCTCAAGGACTTTGGGATCTGCCCAATAGTCCTCTTTCAATCCATTTTTCAGGAAATATCAAGTTGACATCTAAGTTGACTTAGTGAAAAGAAGCCACATTTCTTGTGTAAACATCATTATTCTAAAGCTCCACTCATTTCCTATCACTAAGTTTCACTGCATAAACTTAGCATCTTCCCCTACATTTTCACCCCACAAAGTCATATTAACATCTAATTTTACTATTTAGCTCCCTAAGTTACTTCCCTACCCCTAGTTCTGCAAAAAACTATATAAAACCTCAAAAATTTATTTAAATATCCCACCCCATAGAAATATAGCTATATAAGTCAATCTTGGGAAATATTTAGTCCATTTGGGACTAATATTAACCCTTCCCCGCCCTAAACTATGGAATTGATTCAACCCTTGGTTAAAATTGATAACCATAGTACTCCCCCTCACTCATAACCCTTGATACTTTACCCTCCACGCTCATTTCGAAAGTTCTTGTTTAAACGTTGAAATAAACAATAAACGGGTGCATATACATAAAAACCTTCATTTACCAAAGTTTAAACCCACCCCTGATAATATTTAAATATTTTATTTGGGTGGGTCCCATACCTAACCATCCGCCACCCCACTTACCTGTCCACCATCCGATATCCCTCACTCCAGATCCAACGATGGGCGGTCGTTTTCAGATCCTGAATTGTCGATGTTTAGCGTCTGGGGGATGGGTGGTTTCCCTACTGTACCCCCACCATGCGTCGACCTCCCGGCATGTTCAGAGGCCCCTCCCCCAATACCGCCTGTGCTGAAAAGCAGTACGAGGAGAAACTGAATACCGCTCTCCCACCCCTGACGTCAGCACCATGTCACCGTGATGTCACATCCACGTCGGCCCACTGCTGCCCAGTGTTAGTGCCACATCACCTGCTCGCGCCATCACCCCGCCAACTTGTCCTCTGCCACGTCATCATCCGAGTCAGCACCCACGTCATCCTGCCGTATTCGGGACCTGCCGATGATGTCATGCTGACGTCATCACAAAAAAGCGCCAAAAGTCCCAAATTTCATAAAAATAGCACAAAACAACCGTTTTTGTTCATTATTCATTTATCCGTTTGGAGAGCTGTGAGTGTTGTATTACGTCGTTTTACCACCAAAGTTTAAATTTGAGCAACCACGCCACTGCCGCCTACAACTCTGACTCCAGAGCCCGCCATTGTACCAGTTCAACACCCTCGCCGCCATAAAAACCAGGTATTTGCCCAAATTTTACCTGTTTACCCCTGTTTTCGCCATTTTGTCCAGTTTATCTGCGTGAAACTCTGCAAATTACCAAACTAAAGACACTAAAGCACCTAAATGCTGCCTAAAATTCTCCAATTAACCCTCTGTTTGAAGAACGCTCTGTGAACCCGCGCCCACTT
>APFE030679209.1:0-31632 GCA_000404065.3 Pinus taeda
GTGACCTATCATCTCCTAGGTAAATGTGTGTACCATCATATTTCTCATAATATTTATCATACCATTCTTTATTACAATTCATGTGTGCCGATGCATCAGAATCTATGAACCAAGCATTCTCATCATCAATTTCAGCAGACAATGCAGCAGCAGAAAGAGATAACTTAAGATTTTTAAATCCATCATTCACTGAGGTGTCTCTGTTTATGTAATTTCCATTATGCCTGCTATGTCTTTGATTTGATTCATTATTCTTTCTCCTATAGCAATCTTTAGCTAGATGTCTAGGTTTTCCACAATAATCACATTCAATGTTCCTCTTAACATAAGAATCAGGAGGTGCCATACCTTTCTGCTTTGCTTGAAAACGGCCTCTGTTCCTGTCCCATGGTCTCCCTTGGAATGGTCTTTTGCCTCTTGCAGTCAAAGCCAAATCAAAACCATGTGACTCCAGTTCAACATTTTTCATGCGCTTTTCTTCTTGAAGAAGAATTCCAGCCAATTCTTCAAATGTAGGAGGTGTCGGTCTAGCTGAGAGAGCTGAAATAAAGACGTTATAGTCTGGGACTAACCCCTTTAAAGCAACAGTTACCAAGTCTGTACTAGAAACCTTTTCGCCAATATCACCAAGCTTATCACTGAGGTCTTTAATTCGGGAAACAAAGTTGCTAATGCTTTCATTGGCATCCATTTTGATAGATAGCAGCTTGGTTTTTAAAAATAAAATACGGTTTGCATTAGTAGTCTCATACAAACCTTTGAGAGTGTCCCATGTCGCCTTTGAAGTTTCACAGTCCCGAATGTGAGGAATAATATTGTCCTTCACTGACATGCGTAGCAGCACCCTTGCTTTCATTTCACGCTTCTCCCAATCTTGAGTGGCAGTAGGAGGTTGAGGCTTGAGCTCGTCACCTTTGACAATCGTCCAGAGATTGTATGCCTCCAATACTGTTATGAGCTTAAATTTCCAATTGACATAATTTTCTCCATCAAGTTTTGAAGACTCATTTAAATATGAATCTCCAAGGGGATTAGCCATTTCTCCACCAATGACCAAATTCAAAAAAAAAAAAATCGCAAGCTTCTTAAGGTTAGAAAACTCGATTCCGGCAGAATCCAACAGGAAAACTGGTTAATAAATAAAACTTTGCGTATCTTTTAATTGTTTTTCAAAGTTTACACTTCACACTCAGAAAAAAAAACGAACCTTATTCACTCAGCGATCAAAGAGCTCAGATTGCCACCGTGGGCTTCTTGGTCAATTCCGTGCCTAATCCAACAAGACCGATCCACACAACTGCTATAAGCCGATTGTTTAATACTGTCACCGCGCACGTGTAGACAGAACCAACTCCAACTCACGAATTGCAAACTCAGAAAACGCAGCCAAGTTAACACAGGTCAGGCTTAAAGTAACAAAGTGCTGGAGAAACATTGTGCACACTAACAAAGTGCTGGAGAAACACTGCGCACACTCTAATGGCAGAGTCACTCACTGCCCGCGAAGAGGAGAGAGGCGCAGACAAAAGAGCTCTGATACCAAATTACAAAAAATACACAGGCAGAAATACCAGCAAACATGAGACAAAGCTCACACAACTTAAATTCATTTATTTACTCAATTACATCACACTTATATAGGAAACTCACTCACCTAAACTTCCTGAATATGTGCAACCAATTCCGTGGTTGAACGAGAGGATGTAGTTAGGAATTGTTTGCACATATTCAGGAAGTTTAGGTGAGTGAGTTTCCTATATAAGTGTGATGTAATTGAGTAAATAAATGAATTAAGTTGTGTGAGCTTTGTCTCACGTTTGCTGGTGTTTCTGCCTGTGTATTTGTTGTAATTGTAAATGTAAATGAGATTTTCACACAACGTAAAATCTCAGGAGGAGACAAAGTAACTTTTGTTGTTGAATTTCTTTTGGTGAATCCTGAGTGAAAGAGGATGAATTTTGTATCGGTCTTTTATTAATGAATATAAAGGCTTTTATGAGTGTGTAATACTCTGTTCTCAGAAATTTTTCAAGCTTCCCTGTGCAAATGATCCTCGAGAAAAATAGAGCATTGTCTCTGTGTGCAGTTTGTTTGCTTGTTTTTGGAATTTTACCAGAAAAATACCCAACAATGAATAATACCATTTTTATGGGTATTAAACACATATCGGGTATATATTTATATAGAGGTCAGTTCCTTTTGTCCATCCAATTTTTTCTCTCTTTGAGAAATCCACCCACAAGATTCTCTTCTTTGCAAGAAATCCACCCTCAAGAACTGGTCGATGTTCTGGAGAAAACAAGTCAAAGATGTCTGATGTGGTAGAATTATATTCTCAATTATTTTTGATATGTACGTTGCTTCATGGAGGTAACTCTAGTCACAGAGAGTGCGGCTAAGTGTCCCTAGAACAACAGAGAAAAATTAATAGGTTATCGTTGTGAAGATAGGTGGCATTTTTAAAATAAGATAATTACTCATGCATGAGGAGTTGGGTAAACATAGAGAGTCAGTTAGCTAAGTGATTGAGTGGTTGAGTGTTTGAGTGTTGAGTCATGTCAAGTTAAGTGATAGACTACTTTGAGTGTGTGATTGCATGTGGTTGAATGTCAACATATTTTAGGAAAGTAGCTAGTTAGAAAAGGTTAAATACCCTTCATCAGTTCATTGTAAGCATCATGTTTTGTGTGATCAATATAATAGCAGCAACTCCTATTTTATGTGTGAATTATTCATGCTTTGTCCCCTTTGCCTTTCCAACATGTTTTGTGTGTTCAATACAATAGCAACAACTCCTATTTTATGTGCGAATTATTCATGCTTTGTCCCCTCTGCATTTCCAATAGACCTGACGGTATTTACCTATAAACCACCACAGTGGGATGCGGGCAAGAAGCAAGTAAAAATGTGCTGAATACCAAGGTAACAAACATTTGACAACCTTAGAATTATTTGGTGGCCAACTACTAAACAAGATTGGAGATTGGAATTTACTGGGAAAAATGATGGTCTCTGTCCAAGAAAAAGCTCCTAGAATGTTACAATTGAATTTTTCTGGCTTCTTTTGGTGGCATTCCAGTACCAATGGTACTTGAAGTAGATGATAATAATTTGACTAGTACTATTGATATTCCTTTTAAGCATTCTATGCACTATTGATATTCCTTTTAAGCACTCTATGAACTACATCAAGAGAGTAAACGATCACGTTACTAGGGCTTGGACTTCTAATCGCGCTATTTATGATATGGATTATGATGATGAAGAATGACTTCACCAATTCAATAATAATACTGCAGATTGTGATGGCAAAGAAACTAATAAAATTACCCAAGATGTTCTTGAGAGAGTTCTCGATAGACTAGAGAATATTGCTTTCCTGAGGAAATATCACTGTTTGACTATAAATGATGCGCTTGAATTTTTTTTTGGATTGACAGAAGTGGAAGTTTTGACATTAATACATGCCCATTGGATGGAAAAGCGGAAGATCAAAGGTGTAGCACTCGTTCACTAATATTAGCAAACATTGTTTGATCCGAGTACCCCGTGATCAAATATATATATATAAGATTTTTTTGGAAAAAGGTATTAACTAAATTGACCCCATAAAATAAAAAGTTAATTAAATATAAAAATAACCTAAGTTGTTTGATCCCAATATCCCCGTTATGCACTATATGTATTTCTAAAAACTTGGGGAAAAAAACGATTTAGTTTATCTTTATGTTATTGGTATCCATAAACGTAACGATAAATTTATAGCTCTTCAAGTTAAGTTAAATAATGTAAATTTAGTATTGGAAAGCTTTTGTTAATTAATATAAGGTTTGTTCAAAATTCTATTTATCTACCTAATATGATGTGTGGGTTGTTGCTTTAGACTCGAAAATATAATATTTAATATAGTATTATTTGTTGTTGAGCAGATTACGAATATATACCAGTGATGTGTTTAATACCCATCAAAATTCCATGAAACTATTTCGGTGAATTCTGCAAAAAGCACTTTGAATACATATGTTTTAACAGCAATAATAATTCTTTGATAATAATGATGGGAGATGAAGATAAAAATCCATGCCGAAAGTTTGAAAGCACTCCAATTGAATCAATTAAAGGAGGAAAATATATCGAGCTTTTTGTAGAAGACACCTAAATAGTTTCGGAGAATTTTGATGAGATTTTAACACATCTCTGCTATATATTCGTAATCTGTCCAACAAGAATAATACCCTAATCTGCTCAACAACTAATAGTGCCGTTTTCATGGGTATTAATAGCTATATTTTTAGTCTAAAACAACAAAAACCACAAATTTTTCTAGATAAATAAATAAAAAATTTAACAAACTTTATATTTATTAACAAAAGTTTTCCAATACTAAATTTCCAATATTTGACTTGAGTAGTGATAAATTTATCTTTATGTCTATAGATACCATAAACATAAAAATAAACTAAGTCATTTTCTTCCCCATCTATAATATTTTTCTTCTCAAAAATTTTATACATATATAGTGCATAACAGGGATTTTGGTATGAAACAGTGTTTACTATTATTATATTTAACTTATTTTCTGTTTTAGGGATCAATTTAGTTGAAATTTGAAAAAAAATAAAAATTAAACAACAAAATTACTTAATTCAAATGTTTTTTTAAGAAAAGAGCAAAAAAAAGAACTACTACATCATATTTTACTTAGCTACACCTCTTCCAACCTTTCAAATTCAAATGAGATTAGGTAACAGACGAAAGCAAGCAATATAATGGTAGAGCAAAACATAAAAAATATAAACAATCACCTCATATTCCTGAACCAATGCTGCGCTTTTATCTTCGTCTTTTCCCTTCAATGGTATTAATGTCAAAACTTCCACTTCTGCCCATCCCGAACAAATTTCAAGCGCATCATTTACAGTGAAACAGTCACATTTCCTCAGGAAAGCAGCATTCTCCAATCTATCCAGAACTCCTTCAAGAATATATTGGATAATTTTATTAGTTTCTTTGCCATCACAATCTGCAATATTATTATTGAATTGGCGAAGCCATTCTTCATCATCACAATCCATATCATAAACAGCGCGATCAGAAGTCAAAGCCCTGGTAACTTGGTCGTCTAAACTTGGTAACTTGGTAGTCTGCTATCTTGATGTAGTTAAAATGGTATTATTCGTTGTTGGACAGATTACGAATATATACCCGAGATGTGTTTAATACCCATAAAAGTTCCATGAAACTATTTCGGTGTCTTCTGCAAAAGCCTCGATATATTTTCCTCCTTTAATTGATTCAATTGGAATGCTTTGAAACTTTCGGTATGGATTTTCATCTTCATCTCCAAGAACTATTATCAAGGAATTATTATTTCTGTTAAAACATATGTATTCAACGTCCATTAGATTTTATGGAATAATATATGCGGAATGGAATAATATACGATTCGTTGCCTTAACAAAAACAGCAAATATTATGTCATGTGCTATGACCAATGCGCTTACAGGATCCCCGTGCGCTGGATAGTTGAAGGGTGGTAAATGGTAATCCCAATTACTATTTTGTATCTTGCCTGTCAAATCTCGAATTTTCAGGCGGCTGAAATAATTCATGGATAACCTTCGTATTGTTTAACTTGTAGCGATTGTTCGACTTACAGGAGGCACTAATTAGTCAATAGTCTACTTCTACTTCTAATGCAGATAATTTCTGTGTCTCCAGTAGTGTTTTGGCAACCTTTTATCATCCACGGAATGATCTCCTCTGAACGTGAAGCGTCTGGAATGCAGCATCTGGCTATTGGTTGAAAGAAGATGAAGGGGCATTTGTTCAAAAGCAGATTGTGTGAGAAATAGTAAGATCACAACGTCTTTTATTATATCTGCCTGTCGGGTTTCCGGCTTTGTTTTCCATTTTTTAATCTGTAAATAAATAACTGGCAAACATAACACAGGGTTTTCAAAGTTGGAAAAAGTGTGTATTTCATATTGTTGTAATCATAAAATTGAGCTTTCTTAATAAAGAATTACATTTTTTTTCCTATGATTGAAAAATATAAATTTGAGCAAGAGTACAATTTCTTTTAATGATCGAAAAATATTAAAAATGAAAATATATATCATATTGATTTAGTTTGTTCATTAATTTTATTATAATGGTAGTCATGTAATTGGATACATGTAAGTATCTAAAATTTATTTGGAAAAGTAAGTAGTTGAAAAGGTAAAGTAAATGAAAGTACTAATTAAATTTGTGAATATTAATTTAAATAAAATTAGATTTTAAGTATAAATGGTTAATATTTAATATTTAACAAATTTAATTTAATGTTAATGTTTTTCTTAATTAAAATTTGATTTAATTATTATGTAAAAAAGAAGGATAAATTCAATATTGGATTTACGGAAGTGGAGTTTATATGTGGGTTTAATTAAAAAATAATAATAATACGTTAAATGTGAGTTTATATTTGAGAGTAGTTTTGCAAACGCTATATGGAAAGGTGAAAATGAAAATTAAAACTTCAACAAGTATTTCTGAATGTTTTAGAAGCGATATCCAGGTCAAGCAAGGTTGCCCATTATCTCCTACTCTTTTTGGTTTATATATTGACAAGCTTGATGAGTTGTTAAACTCGCAAGGGGATGATGGTATCCATTTTGGCAAGTTTTTTACAAGACTTCTTTTGTATGTAGATGACCTTATTATGATCGCTAAATCTACTCTTGGTTTGCAAGAGAACTTACTATCTCTTAAGAATTTTTGTAGAAGCGTCAGGATGCAAGTCAATATTAGCAAAATGAAAACAATTGTTTTCTTAAAAAAGAAAAAAAACGCAACCAACATAAGTTCTACTTCCGAGGCAACATTTTGGAATAAGTTGTGGATTACAAATACCTAAAAATTGACTTCGACAAAAATTTAAGCTAGGATGGTTGTAGAAATCAAAGAACTTTGGGGGGTTGGAAAGCATTTTATGCTTTCAAAATATGTGTAGAGAGGAAGAGTTATGGGACTGGAAAACCATTCAAACTCTTTTTGGGCTTCTAGTGATTCTGGTGATTCTCTATGGTTGTGAAGTGCGCGACAGTAATACATCTGACATGTAGTGGAAACAAATTCAAAATTAAAACTGTAGTTCTTTACTCTATCTCGTTAAATTTCCGAGTCATAAGGTATTTAAAAAATATTGAGCAAATCGAAGAGTGCATATGGCCTAAGGTTGTCTTTAATGACATATTTTGCAAAAGAAAGAAGAATTGGATGCACCAAACTAACAAATGGTTTAGTAAATGGGATATTTGCTTGAACATGTGTCTCATAAATAGTAAAAAGATAAAAGATTTTGTTATGGATAAGTTCCACAAGGGTACTTGGGATAAGGAACTAGGGAGAAAGAAAAAATACAATATTGAAGTGTTTAACCCCGCTCATAATCATCAACAAAAAGCATACATATAGGCCAATATTTCTTGAAGAGCCAAAATTCTTATTGCTCAGCTAAGAACTAATTCTCATCAACTCCATTGTTAAACAAGGTGTTGGAAAAAGCCAAGAGAAGTATGGGACAAAAGAGTATATATGTTTTGTTCTTCTAGCAAAGTGGAAACAGAAAAGCATTTGAGTTTACAATGTGAGGCCTTCAAAGACAATAGTGAGAGTTATGCAAATATTTTAGCAGCTAGCTCTTGGGATAACCTATTTAGCAAGGGGTTTGTCGAGAAGCTGGGAGCGTTTATTGTGAGGTTTCTAAGGAATATGGTCGAATACATCAACCCGATGAAGAAGCAATATGTCCCATAAGCTATCTTTACCTTTGTGGACGTTATGATAATTGTCCTTCTCTCTTTCTTATGTTATATAAATAATACTAGTTAATCATATTTCTTAATCTTTTGTGGCAGCATTCCACAATAAAATATTTTATTAGTTGTTTTATTTTTGTGATAAATTCTTTATGTATGTATATTTAAGTTAAGTGAAAGGTACTAGCTACTATATAGCCCGTGTTAATTATTGTTTTATATTAAATGAATAAAAAGAATACACATTACAAATTTTGATACTTATTCGATTTTATTAGATATTATAATTTACTTGATTTATTTAATTTTTTAACTATGTTCGATAAGTTGGTTTATTTTGGAATAGAAATTCTATAATTTTAATTTATTTTTTCATAATTGTGAGTTCGATAGGTATGGATTTAACCTCCATGGAATATTTTATGACGTTGTTAGTAGTATATGTTGGAACTATTGTCATTCATGGCAAAGGAGTAGCACAAGGAACAACAAGCAAAGGAGAAGCAAGGTAAGTAGGAGCAAGGCACAAAGGAGCAGCAGATACATTGATGGTTTGATACAACATTGATGTTGGCATGTTGATGGCTTGATGCTTGTGTTGATGCCATGTTGATGTCTTGATGCTCGGATAATGTTGTAGAGATTGTTTAATGAATAATTTGTGGTGACACTAATTTCTTGTTAAGTGAATTCTTGTGCTGCAAAGGCAAGACTCCATGAAAGAAAAGGCAACTTTCCATGACAGAAAAGCAAGACAAGACTCAATAAGGTTAAGGAAATGACATGAAGTAAAGATGAATTTTAACATATATATGTCTTTGGAGAGTCAATGTCACATACATGTGCTTGCATTATTTTCATATGTTGTGTGCATATTGTTTACATTGGAGAATGCTTGCATGTGTTGCGGTTGTATAATGTTGCTTTTTCTAGTATCTTGATAGATGCACCTAATCTTATATATGGTTTAAATAATATGTGGTGGAGAAATTATTTATTTTATAATATTCAAAATATGAATAACTTGGAAATGAATGAGTGGAAGGAAAAGAGTCAAGCCTTTTTACTTCATATTCTTATGTGGAATACAAACAACCAGCAAATTATGTTTATAAAAGATGTGTTTCTTGGAAGCATAATGTGGTTAGAGAGTGGGAGAATGTGGAAGAGTTGATTTATGTATTATGCATTAGTCACCTGGCACATTTGAGGCTTATGTGAAGTAGAATTGAAGTGAAGAACATGTAGAAATGAAGATGGATATATTTAGAATTTATGACCAAGTAAACACATTGTTTTTTTCTTATTTTCATCATGGGGTTGTAGTCCCCTTTCAAGTTGTGTCTTGATAAATGTCCAATTGGAGTTGGTTGAAGTAGGAACCTCCTGTGGGTTGTAGCCTACATAAAACATATGGGAGTGAGCTTCGTTTCATGTTGCAACTTGCAGAAAACTGAGGTAGCAACCTCCTGTAGGTTAAAGCCAACAAAATAAAATGTAATAAGGAGTAGGAGCTTGACATTAATCACAACAATAATAAAATCATGGTTTTCTTCCTTTATGGGTGTCCACGTATATTTGGTGTCAATACGTGTTGTTATTATGTACAGATGTGATGTTTTGGTTTTCTTATTACTTGTTATTTACATACTCCATCTACTGGTCGTTATTTGTTAAGTTGATCATGTAATGTTTCAGCTAATGATATTAATGAAAATCATTTTAATGTCCATGAATATACTAAATTGATCGCCCCCCTCAGTTTATTCAAATTTTCATCAATTGGTATTAGAGTGGGTTCCTTCTATATAACCCTAACAGCTTGAAGGTAGGGCTGATTAAGTCATGGACTATCAAAGTGTACCTATTCTGAGTGAAAAAAACTTTCATGAATGGAGAGATAAGGTTAAAACTAAACTAAAAGCTTATGGACTTGGTGTACGAAATCTTGTATGTTATGGTTGCTGCAAAGACTCTCTCTCTTTGCAAGAACAACATTGGAATGTTAATGAAAAATGTGTTATGTATAAGAACATTCATAATATGGATATTGATACAATAATTGATTTAACTTCTCTAAAAGAAATCTCGGATAGATTTAAGCTCATACATGAAGATACTAGAAGAAACAATGTAGAGAAAGGAAAGAGAGAAAGGAGAAAAACCCTTGTCAAAAGGAAAGTGTTCAGTTAAATGAAACCTTTACCTATGTGAATATGCAACACCCTCCGAGGTAAATTTGCATATAAACAACATAATAGGAACAAATTTACAATAAGAATATCAGTCATCAAAATCCATATATACATCAATACATTTTCACATCAAAATCAAGGGAGTGAATTTCTCATTAAAAATGCAATGAATGAATAGATGATGGGACTAACACATTCCACCCGACCATAGATTGCATGAGCCAAGTCTCTCTTTCGCCAATCACCCCCATGGCATATTCCAAGCATGAATGTGGGACTAAAAAAGCACATAAAAAACACCAAACAATGTCGATGCCACTGGAGTTATCTGCCTACACCGTTAGGAATTTGAGTGCCTCGTAGTCTCTAAAGCTTTATCGTGTATCCACAACCTAATCCATGGATCACTTGGCCCTACACCGAGACATACCCTCCATGCTTTATTGTGCATTCCATCTTGGAATCACTACGCCCAATGGAGAGAAGGTCACCTCTTGGCTTTGTCGTAGATCCCGTCGTTCACCGGCAAGGACTCCAAGGCCCAACAAGGAACACAATTTGGCTTTACCGCAACCCACAGTTTGGTTCATAGGTTACTAGGCCAGTGGCTTCGTGCATCCTTAGTCTAGTTCAGGGAACACTACCACCATGTGTTTGTCAATTCAGAGATCCACCCCACTCAACTTCAAATCCAATCTGGCCATCCCCACAAAATGCATGAGAGAACCCATATCATCAAATATATCTTGAAATGGCAAGGCTAGGTTGAAAATACTATCACACCTAAAAAAAACCATTCTATGGTAGAAAAGAAACCCTTGCAATCCCATGCATGCCAAATATAGAAAGGAAAATACACATGCAAGTTTATATCTGCAATGAAGCATGTTGTAGTTACTTGATCCTGCCTTTCATTGCTTGATTTTTGCTTCCTCTTTCCTCCTTTGCCTTTCTTTCTCGAAGAAAACTCTAAGTATACAAGAGTATGAGAGAGAGAGATAATAATGAGAGAGATCCAGAGCTAAACTGACCAAGTCTTTCCCACTGATCCTTAGAAGCCATTTTATTAATGAGGCCTCTATTTTCTTCATTTTCCATTATTTTCCTTCAATTTCCTCGTCACATGCAACATGTGACCTTTCACCTTCCTTTTCTCCTAATTTCCTTTTTTTCATAAATAAATGTGCTAAAGTACTTTTTTGCCTCTTCAATACCTCCGTCATTGCCTTTGCCAATTTCCTTAGCCATAAATAACCAAATGAACACCCCCTAGGATGTCTTGTCCACCATCTAAATTGGAATACATGTCCCATCATCTGTGGTATTTATATATTTTTACATGCAATTTTCACGAGGGCTATTATAGAATCCTCCCCCTTGGTGGAGCACCGCCCTCGATGTTCAATGACACCTATAACCAACATGATTGCTAAAAAAAACATACTGCCCATGGAGATTTATAACACAGATCATTATGGTATTTACAATAACCACATATACATCTACACATAGGCACATAACCAGTAAATAAATGAATAAGATTTTTGCATCCACAACAAGGGAATCAAGAGGCTCACGCCTCCACCCTCAAATTAATACAACGATCCACCTCCTTCCCAGGAAGTCCAAAAGCCACTGCCAAGTCAAATCTACATCCAATGACTAGTGCTATAATCCTGCACCACTTGTCCTCTCAGTGAATAGTTACCAGCTCATTGTTCCATGGTGCACTCCCAATGTGCATTTGATTCCATCTGGTAATCCTAATGACCAACAAAAATCCATCCCCGGACTTCCCTTCTCTACTACATAGTCCCTCAAGAAATCCAGTCAATCACTTTTGTGCAGTCACTCACCTTCCAACTTCTGCTAGCACCCCCATCCCAGTTAGTCCATCCCTTGGAAAGGCTTCCTCACATCTGAAGATACAAAAACCAAGGCATATACTTGCCTTAACACATCATACTGGTCATAGCATGCTCATGGACATCTATGGACACTATTGGGTACCACTGTCCCAAAATGGCCTTGCTCCTAAAGTGCTTTACCAACATATTGTTGCATGTTTCAATTCCTTTGTTTTTGCTACTAATTCCTGCAGTCAACTTCAACCACCTAACAGAGAATTTCATGTATTCCTGTACCAAGAACATAACTTCCATTAGATTTAAAATAAATTGAAATAAATTCACATTGTACTGCATTGGTAGCTTGTCAATAAGGTACATTTGCAATCTTGTTCGCTTCCAATCACAACAAGTCAAACTAGCATATTTGACCAAATAAAGATATCACATCAGGTTATCTCAAACACAACCATCATAGAAAAAAGTCATAAATAAACCAAAATAATAGATTAGATATAATCATCATATACCATAGTCATAGATCACATGCATAATAAAAATGAAATAAAATGTTGATACTTATCCTCTTATCAATCCTTAGCTTCTACCTTCGTCTTTATTCCATACACACTCCGGATCAATTTCTACACTCGACAAACACCGAGTGCCTTCTCCTCAACCATTTGCATACACACATATAGCCACACTTAACACAAAACACCATGCAATACATGCACCTACACCTAACGTACAACTCATACACCTATAGCTAGTGTACAAAATAGTTCATCATCTATATCTGATGTGCAATACTGCTTAATACATGTAACTACATAGAGTAAAACACATAGAGTATGCACACCACAATACCATATATACATGATGAACATGCATAATACCACATTCCCATAACACATCATCGAGGACATGCATACAGTACCACACGTACACCAGTCCATATGTACAACATGTACATAGTACCACCGGTACATTGCACCACCTGCAAAACATGTGCATAGCATCACATGTACATGGCACCACCTGCACAACGTGTACACAATGCCACATGTACACTACACCATTATACAAATACACAATACCACATGTACAGAGTACCACACACACCACATGTACGCGACACCACATGTACACAATGCCATATGCACTACATACATATAGCACCACATACACACAGCGCCACATGTACAATGTGTACACAACACCACACGCACATGACACCACTTGTACAATCATGAACACCACACCATATTTACATAGTACCAATGTACCACATGCACGCAACACCACTTATACATAGCACTACATATCCAACACGTACATAGCATGATATGTACACAACACTGCATATCCAAGATGTACATAGCAACATATTCACACATGCCACATATACATAATGAAGTTAGTACAATATGTATACAATGCCTCATATGAAATATTCACACAACCCTATTTGTACCATCCTGTACCTAACATTGCATAAATAACATGTATACTTGCTATGTATACACAACACTGCATGTGCACACATCATATATGAAACATGTACAACATATACAGTGTATGCACAATAGTAGTACCACACATCCAAAACCATATTGTCCTTACCAAGAAACCTTGCTTCCCATGTCTTATCCATGCTTACCCTAGCATTTCACAAACCACACTGCTTTCACTTTACTGATGTATCCTTCAACATTACCTATCATAACATAAACATAAGCATAATATAAGTATACAATATCAATTCATATCCACATGATATTGGCCTTATATATTTATTGTGACTACTCTTCCCAATTGATTCCTCATAAGACCAAGAACGTCTTCATGTCATTCCCCCGCATAAGCAATCATTATTCCACATAATGATCCCTAGATGCCTTGTAAAAAAATGACATCAATACATACATACATTCATATATAATCATTAGCATAATACAATCATGGTAATGTTAGACAATGACATTCATACGTATATATTCTATATACATATGTAAACATCACAAAATCATGATCATAACATAATTACCAGATAAGATAAGGTCTAAATTAAGATAAGTTCCTTATTTATGCATAGCCATTGAAAGCAACAACTCCCAACATATCCAAATCATATGAAACCTCTGATCCATTTACTTTACTTTTTTTGGTTACATTTCTTCTGTCTACACTGCTAATTTCCATTTACCACAATGGACCCAACCATTTAAACCAATTGTCATAGCCTTACCTTCCATTGCACTTACTCATGCACATAGCTTCATCTGGGTCTTATATCATCGGTTGGGTAACACACATCTCTCCTGATTTCCATCAACTTTCCTCTTTCCCAACCAATTCCCAAGACTCAAAACGTAAAAGGAAAGACAAGAAACAAACAAGAAGAAGACCATAAAAACCAATAACAGCATGACACCACAAACAAAGTGGTATGGCCATAAAATAGACATAAAAAAAGCCGCAAATCAAGCTCAACAATTCATAAAAGGCCAAAACCACAAGACTAACAACAAACACCATGACTCAATCCCCATGGTTCCCATGGAAATCTCAACCCGAGCCTTCTTCAATATGTCATGGCAACCTCATTTGACATGCAACTACCTGCATCATGCTCACACATGTCAACCACATGTTCCAAATATCAATACAATCATATTTATCATTTTGAAACCAAATTTTTTAAACAATCATGTCATAATCCATAGTCATTAGACATAATGCTACAACTATCAACTACATTCAAGTACATAACAATTGTCTCAACACATACATGTTATTAAATTCATCTTAAAAGAAAATCATTTGAACGCATACTCATATGAAGCAATTTGACAATCATTAAACCACTTTCAAACATACCATGTTAAATAAATCAACTAGGCACCAACACTCAATCACCAAATACACATCATAATCAAAAAACCAAGCACCAAATATATGACATAAGAAAACTCATTCCTTAATATATATTAGGGGAGGCCATCTTGTCTACATACTAAAGCTAGGTTAGCATGATACAACTTCACAACATATCAACTCAAACATAAATCATGATATCCCTAATAGTAACAAACTAACATTTTCATGTCATAAGATCATAAGTATTTGTCGTTCATGCATAACAATCACATATGTATGATCAATCTAGATTAGTACGACACCATATCACAAATACGTCAGCTCATACCTAAATATTTCAACCATAATCATCTGCATAGGCCAAACCAGGTTAGCACAATACATATAACATCAAGATCTTCAATGCAATGAAAATAACCATCACACATATTATGAATCCAAATTACAACATTAAAATCTCAATGAAGCAACCCTAATCATCAAGTTAATATAATATAACAATAATAATCTATATATCATTCTCATCAACAACATATAACCTAATCATCAGCTTACCTAATATAAAACAGTAATAGAAATGCATACAACTATAGTAAAGAATGATAGTAACCAATAGTTTTATGCATTTTCATATAAACAACATAATAGGAACATATTTACAATAAGCATATTAGTCATCAAAATTCATATATACATCAGTACATTTGCACATGAAAATCAAGGGAATGAATTTTTCATTAATAATGTAATGAACCAACAAATGATGGGACTACCATGTTCTACCCGACCATAGATTAGTTGAGCCAAGTCTCTCTTCAGCCAATCACCCTCTTTCCATATTCCAAGCATGAATGTGGGACTCACAGAACACATCAAAAACACCAATCAATGTGGATGCCACTAGAGTTCTCCACCTACATGTGAGGAATTTTAGTGCCTCCTAGTCTCTTAGGCTTTACCATGCATCTGAAGTTTGATCCAGGGATCACTAGGCCCTAAACCAAGACATACTCTCCAGGCTTTATCATGAATTCCTTCCTGGAATCACTAGGCCCGACAGACACAAAATCCACCTCTTAGCTTTATCGTATATCCCTCCATTCACCGGCAAGGATTCCTAGGCACACAATCTGGCTTTACCATAACCCACAGTTCAGTTCAGGGGTTACTAGGCTAGTGCCTTTGTGCATCCTCAGTTTGGTTCAGGGACCACTACCGCCATGTGTTTGGCAATTCAGAGATCCACCCCACTCAACTTCAAACCCAATCCAGCCATCCCCACAAAATGCATGAGAGAACCCATCTTATCAAAGCTATCTAGAAATGGAAATGCTATGTTGAAAATACTGTCACACTTGGAAAAACCCATTTCGTAGTAGAAAAAAAAAACGCTTGCAATCCCATGCATGTGAAATATAGCAAGGAAAATACACATGGAAGTTGATATATGCAATGAAGCTTATTGTAGTCGCTTGGTCTTGCCTTTCCTTACATGATCTTTGCTTCCTATTGCCTTCTTTGCCTATTGTGCTCCAAGAAAACTCTAAGTATATAAGAGTATGAGAAAGAGGGAGAGAGAATAATGAGAGAGCTCCAAAGCTAAACTGACCAAGACTTGCCCATTGATCCTCAAAAGCCTTTTTATTAGTGAGACTTCTATTTTCTTCATTTTCCGTTATTTTCCTTCAATTTCCTCCTCACATGAAACGTGTGACCTTTCACCTTCCTTTTCTCCTAATTTCCATTATTTTCATAAATAAATGTGCCAAAATACATTTTTCCCTCTTTAATGCCTTATCCATTGTCTTTGCCAATTTCCTTAGCCATAAACAACCGAATGAACACCCCCTAGGATGTCTTGCCCACCATCTATCTTGGAACACGTGTCCAATCATCCATGGAATTTATATATTTTTACATGGAATTTTCACCAGGGTTGCTATTAGAATGTACCTGACTCTCATGAAGAAAAGACAGATGAAAAATTAAGCTAGGTTTCACTTATCATTGGCTAGTATAGACAGATTGAAGAATGAAAACAAAGATATGAAGAAACTGGTGAAAATAAGTGATGAGAAGAGCATGAGTACAATGAGGAAATTGCCATTTTTAAGACACAAATTAAAGAAGCAAACAGACTATAAGAGGTGATGAGCAGTAAATTCAAGAAGAGAGACCTATAGTGGAGAAGATTAGAAGTTGAGGTTGATTCAGCTATAAGTAAGTTAGAAGCAAAGAATAGGTTGTATAAGTAGTTAGAAGAGTGATCTACTTGCAGATATGAAAATTAATAAAACAGAGAACCACAGAATAGACTGTAGACACAAACACTGGAATAACACAGGTCTGCAAACAATACCACTACTTTATTATGAAGAAGAGATGAGCCATTTAAAAACAATTCCATCATTCTCTTTATTACAAAAGATAAAATCGAACTGCATAATTAGATAAAGCCAATATATTTTAGGTGTTTCCTTTTTCAGATGTTTCCCTTTTTTCTATTCTTGGATGTTTCCAATGAAATAGTACGCTTTTTCTTGGTTTCCCAATCAGTGAGATGTTGCTGATTTTTGTGTCCTTTCTGGTTGCCCAATTCCTCCCTGTTTAGATCAGGAAGCGTCCCAGCTTCCTCCACCAACTGAGGGAAATTGCGTTGCAATGTTTCTGCATTGATCCAATTTGCATGTGCTAGTTTGTGTCCCTTCCGACCAACCAAATATGAGAGGTATAGCTGATGTTGCGTATCCCGTTTCTTGAAGTCCAGAATTGTATCTTTGAGCAGAGGATGCTGAAAATCTGGAATATTATCAACCAGATGATGAATTGTAACAGATTCCTCAAGGAGAGGTGGTTCAAATAATTTGAGATTATTAACATTAAGAACATCGTGGATGCCAAGCTAGGAAGGCAAGTCCAAGCGATATGCATTTTCTCCAATGCGTTCCAGAACAATATATGGGCCATATCTCAGAGGGTGCATCTTATGATGCTGGCCCTTGAAGCGTTGCTTGTCCAACAAGAGCCACATACGATCTCCAGGTTGAAAAGACAAGTGTGTTCGCTGCTTGTCATGTCTCTATTTGGCACGAGCTTGGGCTGCATGCAAAGCAGCAGTTACTTGAGCTTGGCGTTGAGAAATGGAGTGTATAAAATGATGAGCAGATTTTTGTTCCTGTTGTTGATGTGCAGACCCAGAAGGGGTGATTGTTAATGGCATCTCAGAGGGTGCACTTGGTTGAAACCCAAAGCAAACCTCAAAAGGGGAGAAACCAGTTGAGGAGTGTGTTGCTCGATTGTTAGTATGTTGAATGATGTGAAAATATGTATCCCACTGTTTGTTTTTGGAAAAGTAGCTGCGAAGTGAATGAACCAAAGTACGATTGACAACTTCGGTTTGTCCATCTGTTTGTGGGTGGAAAGCAGTGGAGAAACAAAGTTGGCAACCCAACAAAGACCAAAGAGTACGCCAAAAGGTACTGAGAAAGCGAGAATCACAATCTGAAATAATGCTACTTGGTAAACCAAAGTGTGGCCACACATGATGGAAGAAGAGATCCGCGGTTTTACCAGCATAAGTAGTCTTATGACAAGGAAGAAATATAGCCATCTTGGAGAAACGACATACCACTACCCAGATAGCATCATGTTTACGAAAAGTAATAGGAAGGCCACTTAAAAATTCCATGGAAATGGATTCCCAAGGATGAGAGGGAATTGGTAATGGCTGATACAAACCATTCTTACGATTTGAGGGCTTGCTTTGTGAACAAAGAGAACATGCATGTATGAATTTTTCCACTTGCTTTCATAAGGCAGGCCAATAGAAGTGGCGTTGAAGATTGAGAATGGTCTTGGCTGTGCCAAAATGTCCTCCGCATGAAGAGGCATGTGCTTCACGGATGAGAATGAGACGATCATCAGATTGTGGCACACATAGTTGGTTCAATTTATACAACCAACCATCACAAATGGTATAATCAAGAAAGGGAGTTTGGTTGATGACTGTAGGGTGTTGCAAAGCTTCCCATATCTCACCAAAGAACGGATCTGTTTCATACATATCTTTCAAAGCATCATATGTAGCACAACGCACCTCTAGAATGTGTAGGACCTGAGCAGGCGGTCGACTTAACAAATCAACCATCTTATTACTTGTCCCCTTCTTGTATTTAATCACTAGATGGAATTGTTGAATGTAAGAAGCCCACTTTAAATGGCGTTTCTCTTGAATCTTTCACTGTGAGTTGATGAAGATTAGCGGATGATGATCTGTATGGAGGATGGTCTCTTTGCCAAGAATGTAATGGCGCCATTGCTTCAAAGCTTGCACTAAACTGTAGAATTCCTTGTCATAGGTGCTGTACATGAGCTTAGCATCTGCAAGTGCCTCAAAATGGTATGCCACAGGGTGGCCTCCCTGTTTAAGAATAGCTCCAATGGAAAATTGAGAGGCATCAGTTTCCATCTCAAATGGTTGATTCATATCTGGCAAGCGAAGAACAGGAGCAGAGCATAAGGCACTCTTGAGTTGAGCAAAATGTTGCTTAGATTCGGCATCCCAAATAAACTTTGCTTGATGAGACAACTGGTGCAAAGGGCGAGCCAACTGTGAAAAATGAGAGACAAACTTTCTGTAGAAATTAATACCTCCCATGAAGCTCTTGAGGTCATGTGCATTGGAAGGGGCTGGCCATTGTGCCAAGGCTTGTACATGAGAGGGATCTGGGCAAACCCCTTTGTTGTCAATAATAAATCCCAAATATTGAACTGATGTTTGTCCAAAATAGGATTTATTTTCTTTGACCTGA
The DNA here is from genome assembly GCA_000404065.3 of Pinus taeda. Lineage (NCBI taxonomy): Eukaryota > Viridiplantae > Streptophyta > Pinopsida > Pinales > Pinaceae > Pinus > Pinus taeda. Next base: position 19,542 of record APFE030679209.1, read on the forward strand.
AGGTGATGTGCTCGCAATAACTCAAGTATGGTGCGAACATGCTGAAGATGGTCTTCCCAAGATTTACTGAATACTAAAATGTCATCAAGGTAGATGATCACAAACTTACCCAAATGTGCCTTGAAAACATCATTAATGAATCTCATAAAGGTGGTCGGTGCGTTGGTCAGTCCAAATGGCATGACCAACCATTCAAATAGCCCAAACTTTGTTTTAAAAGCAGTTTTCCATGTGTCGGCTGCATGCATGCGAACTTGATGGTAGCCTGCAGTTAAATCCATCTTTGCGAAGAAACAAGCCCCGTGTAAATGGTCCAACAAATCCTCAATGCGAGGAAGGGGGTAGCGGTTTTTAACAGTGGCTTTATTAAGGGCTCGATAGTCTGTCACGAGGCGCCATTCAGAAGTATCTTTTTTTGGAATAATAAAAGCCGGAGATGCACATGGTGAGGATGACGTCTGAATATGACCGGATGTCAAAAATTCTTCAATTTGGCATTCTATCTCAGTTGCCTCTCGAGGAACAAGGCGATAAGAAGGGGTGTTGGGTAAGGAAGCGCCAGGAATAAGATCAATGTGGTGTTCAACAGAGCGTGCTGGAGGCAGCCCTGTGGGTTGGGTGAAGACATCTGCAAATTCATGGAGGAGAGGAGCCATTGAAGGAGGGACTGGATGGGTGAGGTTGTCTGGCTTGACAGGGCAAACCAAGCACAAATAAACATCTTGGTTTAAATTGACTCTCATAATGAGAGCTTTGCCAATGGAAGGTTGGGTTGATGTGCTAGCTGAGGATGTGAGCACATAGGTGCGCCCATCATGCTGCAAGTGGTATTGGTGATCTGTAGCATGATAAACAGCATGTCGAGCCTCTTGGTATGGAATTCCTAGCAATAAATCAGCACAATCTAGAGGAGAAACATCACATACCATAGTATCACGAAAAGGTCCAATAGCAAAGGTGACATCACAACATTGTGAGATGGTAAGACGAGGACCATCCTTTCTGACCCAACTGAGCTGATACGGGTGGGGGTGAGGAGTGATGGGAAGGCAAAGGCATGCAACTAAGTCTTGTGACACAAGATTCTTTTGACTTCCATTGTCAAGAATAAGCGTGGCCAACTCATGTTTGATTTGACAATTATGGGTAAACAAAGGCGTAACAGAGGTGTTTGTTGCATTAGCAGTCATGAGGATGAGAGAGGGATCCACTTCAGTCGGAGTTTCGAGAGAAACAACTGGAAGTGGGGTAGTGGCCTTTGATTGTTCGACCTCTGTAAAAAGAGTTTTCTGGGGGCGGAGATTTTTCAATACTCGACAATCTGCAGAAGCATGTGAGTTGGCCTTGTGAAATGTACACCAGGGGGTGCGGTGAGGTGTGGGGGATGAGGCAGAGGCGACATTAGAAGAATCAAAGGAAGATGGACCATTTCTGGCTTGAGGATATCGGATTCGAGTACGCACTTTGCGTTCCACCGCCAGCGCCTGAATAAAGGCCTTGTCTAATGAAGCACTATCAAACAACTCAACTTCACGACGAAGAAGCATTAGCAAACCAGAATTAAATTTGATAATTAGTACCTCGTCTGGATCGAATATATGGAGTTGAATGTGCAACTTGCAGAAGAAATCAATGTAGGCTTGCACTGATTGATTGGGTAGTTGTCGAAGCTGCAACCATTTGGCAAGGAGATTTTGTATATATCCTGGAGGATAGAAGTGTTCACTTAAGGCCTCGAAAAAGAGATTCCAAGATGTGATAGGCGTCGATTTGGTCTCGGCTTGTTCTCCAAGTTCCAGAACCAAGGACATATTCTCAAGATGAGTATCCCACCATGTTTGTGCTAGGCCTTCCAATTGTAGACTGGTGATCTGAAGTTTCATCTCCTCGGCCATTGTTGGACAGGTTCTAAAAGAGTTGGAGAGGTTGCGGATCCAAGAGTCAACAGTCTCACCATTCATTTGCCCTGAGAATTTGGGCAGTTGAAAGTGTGCATCAAGCTGTATTTGCCCTGGAGGGCGTTGTTGTTGTTGCAGCGTAATTAGCTCTTGAAGAGCCCTAGCTAAATCATTCACTGGCGAGTCTACATGGGAGGGCTCTTGACGCTCTTGACGGGGCAGAATGATTCTCATCCACTGAATGGAGTGAAATGTATGACCCTTAAAAAAAAATTCTTCGAACAGGTGGATGGCTTCCAAGATCTTACGCTCTGATACCAATTGATCTACTTGCAGATCTGAAAATTAATAAAACAGAGAATCACAGAACAGACTGTAGACACAAACACTAGAATAACACAGGTATGCAAACAATACCACTACTTTATTATGAATAAGAGATGAGCCATTTAAAAACAATTCCATCATTCTCTTTATTACAAAAGATAAAATCAAACTGCATAATTAGATAAAGCCAATATATTTTAGATGTTTCCTTTTTCAGATGTTTCCCTCTTTTCTATTCTTGGATGTTTCCAATGAAATAGTACACTTTTTCTTGGTTTCCCAATCAATGAGATGTTGCTGATTTTTGTGTCCTTTCTGGTTGCCCAAAGAGGACCTTGTCTCCATGAATAACTTAGAAAAGGTAGACATTAAATATGATGATGAAGATTTCCTAAAAGTACATGTAGGAGAAGGCACAAGCACCATGATTAATAAAGAAGAAAACAAAAACAAGCAACAATGTAAAATCAAATGAATGATATGAAGAAAGGATTCACTGCAACAAGATGATTCTCCCCTAAGAATGAGTTGAACAAATTAGAAGAACTGAAAGGAGATTCTTTTCTCCTGGGAAAAATATCAATCATTTTTCTTTTCATGAATGAGGACATGATGCAGCAAAATGTAATACCAATAAAAGAAATTTTAATGGGCAAAATATGCATCAAATGAGAAGACTCCCTCAAGCAAGCAAACAAAAAGGATAGTCATTCACGACGTATATAAATAATTGCTATGGCTATTGTTTTTTGTGGAATGAATTTGCACATAAAGTTGTTGGATGCAAAATATATATAAAGAAGGGCATGAACTCAAGAAAATACAGATCATTCCCTCCATTTCTTGATCAAACAAAGTGTTATATATGTAACAATATTGGTCACAAAGCCACTAGTGCATCTTGCATACATTGGATGGGATGGCTAACTTGAAAGTGATTTGACTATTAGTCACAAACCCTAGCTTCACAACAAATTAGGACTTGAAATTTTAATCACTTGTACATCACTATTTCCACTCAAATTATTCAAAATTTCATTGTCTAGAAACTCTTAGAAAAAAGTTATAACAAAAACTTCAAAATGTCTTGAATGAGCTAGCTAAACAACTCAACACTAAGATCATAAGATTTAATACAAATGTAATAATATAAGCAACTTGAAAGTGAAAAAAGATCAATTAGTATAATTTTATGCTCCACATATAGTTTTGAACAAAGTGAATCAAGCTATACATTATATTTTTGAATGAAATAATGAACTTTGCATCAAAGTGGTTATGGAAGAACTTTTGGTTGGCTTCAATATGCTAGCATGGGTGTCACTTCATTATTATCTTGGAGCTGCAGTAATTAGTTATATTAATCAAATGTTCCTTAATCACACTATGAATGTGCTTGAATTGTTGAAGAAATTTGGTATGGAGGACTGTAAACATTCTTTTATAGCCATGAAACTGAATTTGAAACTTTCAATATTCGAAAATAGGGAATTGGTTGATAGAACTAGGTATAAGAAATTGATTAGAAGCCTCTAAGGAAAAAATCGAGTTAGACAAAAAAAAATTGCTAAATTCATTTATTTTGGTCTTCCTTACCGGAAAAACAAAAACAATTCACTTTCATATGATAATTTTGTAAAGTAAATGGATGAGAGAATATTTGTGGCTATTGTTCAAAGATAATATCTTCTACTGCAAAATATAAACAATAGTTACTAACTCTTTAGTATAAGTGTTGAAGATATCATCTTAAAAAGCAACCTGTAAAATTAGAGTGAGAATTTTCAAGATCTTGGTGTAGTTCAAAAATCTAGTCCCCTCATCTAAAATCAATGAGAAAAAACCTATTAACAATAAATACCACCACTGATTTGCATATACAGCAAATGTCACTTTATCAAATCTCTCAATTATCAAAAACATCATCAAACCCCAATTTCTTTTATCTAAATCAAATTAACTACAAGACTAAAATTAATTTTCTTCTAATTGACTTTCATAACAATTAAATTAAATCTTAAGTTAATTGTTACACCACTGAAATTAATTTTCATGAAAATGAAGTTCAATTTTAAATTAACTTTTAAAAAAATTAGTTTATTTTTCAAAATGAAATTTAACACACTCTGTTAAGATCATTGGAGAAATACATGAGCATCAAGACATTTTTCTACTTTACTATATACCTCGTTTTTACAAAAATAACTTGTAATTCAATTCATAAATATCAAAGAAGAAACAATTATTTTTGGCCACTTATGAGAATTATTGGCGGAGGGTTTAAGCATAGCCCAATATCATAGTTGAACATAACATTTTCTCGTTTTCCTCAAGATATACATAATTTGATGGGTTTAGTCATCACCATTAGAACAGTTATGCATATGTCAACTTGTAATTTCAAGGACCACAAGCAACAAATTCTTCTCTTACTACCAGTTAAAATATCTCGAGTGTTTTTTTTTTAGTATGTAAGTGTCGTTATCAGAGATTTCATTACCCACTTTCTCAATTTAGAATCGTTGGAAGCATCAAGTGTAATCCTTGCCAGCCAGTCTCTCCTAACTACGTGAATAGTTGTTCACGTTGATCATCCTATGCTTAACGTCATCATCATCTCGTCATACTGCTCAGTATCATCATTGTCATACTGCCTAATATTATATTAGGCAGTATCATCATTGTCATACTTCCCAGTATCATCATACTACCCAGTGTCATCATAGTCATACTGAGCAGTATCATCATAGTCATACTGAGCAATATGATCATCATATTAAATAGTATCATCATTTTCGTACTTCCGAGTATCATCATCGTGATCATCATAGTCATAATAATTAGCCATTCATTCATCACCACCATTGTCATTTGAAAGGCAAATAGAAACGATAATATGTTGTCCACCTATAATGAAAATACCAACTACCATCCATTCATTGCTGCCATTGTCATTTGAAAGGAGAATAGAAATGGAAATATGTTGTCCACCTGTAATGAAAATACCACCTGGAATTATATCAGTGGGGATAAAGAAGTACTTAAAATTGTGGTCTAAAAACATCTGGTACACATCAAATGTGACCTTAACAGGCCCATGTGGATCACAAACATGAACCTTTATGTCATGGGTAGATCAAGTGTTTCCAAATAGTAAGGCGTCTGCGCTGCATTAAGATTTTTGGATTTTATAAGTTGGAGGGTTTCAAAAGATTCATCGAACACATATATTCTATCACTACCACATAGAGCAATGAATCTAATATGATGACGACTATGGGGCTTGATCTTAGTTTTCCAGCGAAGTATTTCATGGTGTTTAGAATAAATCTTCAATCCAATTTTATCTTTCCAACCAATTCTTCCATAGTCACACATCAAAATATCCCTTGTCCTGGTGAAGACATGAAGATTAGCTGTTTCAATTGGTATGGTAAACAGCATCGTGTACCGATTAAATTCGAAAACTTTGCATTCATAGTTGGGAAAATTACAAATAATACTGTTTTTATGGGTATTAAACACATCTCGGATATATATTTATATAGAGGTCAGTTTGTCCTGTCCATCCAAAGTTTTCTCTATATGAAAAATCCACCCACAACACTCTCTTGTTTGCGAGAAATCCACCCACAACACTCTCTTGTTTGCGAGAAATCCACCCACAAGAATTGGGCGATGTTCTGGAGAAAAAGAGTGAAAGATGTTTGATGTAGTAGAATTATATTCTCAATTATTTCTGATATGTACCTTGCTTCATGGAGGTAACCCTAGTCACAGAGAGTTCAGCGAAGTGTCCTTGGAACAACAGAGCAAAATTGAATGGATTCTTGTTGTGAAGATAGATGGCCTTGTTAAAATAAGATAATTACTCATGTATGACGAGTTGGTTAAATATAGAGAGTTAGTTAATTGGGTGGTTGAGTGGTTGAGCTTTTGAGTGTTGAATCAATTCGAGTTAAGTATTAGACTACTTTGAGTGTGTGATTGCATGTGGTTACATGCCCAGATATTTTAGGCAAGTAGCTAGTTGGAAAAGCTTAAATACCCTTCACTGGGTTCATTGTAAGAATCATGTTTTGTGCGATCAATTGAAGAGCAACAGATTGTGTTTCATGTTTGAATTATTAATGCTTTGTCTCCTCTGCCCTTCCAACAAATTGGTATTAGAGCAAGGTTACAAAGAGATACAACAGACAGATTTCCAGTAGTCTATGTGGGAGGAGACAAATTCATATTTTCTCGTTAAATGTGATTACCTTATGTTATTTTCCATGCACGCAGATTCCATCTATGATTGGAAGCGTTAGAGGAATAATGCGACAGTTAATTAACATTGAAGGAGTAAGAGATCCTGCAGCAATAACAGAGCAGTGTGAGGAAGTTGAAAGTATTTTTTCGCCATCACTGAGCCATAATCTTGAGTTATCACTTCATTTAGAAGAGTAGTTTTCTTGAATAAGTAGTTGCAACCACCCATTGGGAAATTGAGTAGTCAACCAGCAAGTGGTCGTTTAGCAGAGAAGTTAGTGTTTGTCACAACTCAATATTGAGTCAACGTGTTTGAAATTTATGTGAAGTAGCCTCCAGGTATTGAAGTTAAAGGAAATCAAGGTAAAGTTTACATGTTGAAGAAAGCGCTTTATGGACTCAAGCAAGCCCCTATAGCTTGGTATAGTAGAATTGACATCTACATGATCAAAAATGGATTTTCCAAAAGCAACATCGAACTTACCTTGTACAAAAAGGTAAATGAGCATGGACAGATTCTGATTGTTTGCTTATATGTTGATGACATGATTTTTACAAGTGATTTTGAGATAGATGAATTTAAAGAAGCCATGATGAAAGAATTTTAGATGACAAATCTTGGTCTCATGAAATATTTTCTTGGCATAGAAGTTGAGCAATCCGGAAAAAAGGAATTTTTATTTGTCAAAATAAATAATTCAAAAATTTGTGGAAAATATTTAGGATCGAAAATTGCAAACCTATCCCTACATCAGTTGCAATAGGTATAAAGTTAAGCAAGGATGATGAAGGATCATATGTCAATCCAACTCTATTCAAAATATTGGTCGGCAGCCTCATGTATCTCATATCTAGAAGATCGGATATGATGCAAGGAGTGAGTTTTATTTCAAGATTTATGGAGACTCCAAAAGATACACATTGGAGTGCGAGAAAAAGAATTCTAAGATACATAGCAGGAACTAGAGATTGTGGCATAATGTATGTAAGCACAAAAAAGAAGTATTTGGTTGGATACACAAATAGAGATTTTATAGGCAATTTGGATGATAAGAAGAGAACTTCTAGTTTTTTGTTCCACCTTGGTTCAGGTGTGATTTCATGGGCATCTAAGAAGAAACCTATTGTGACACTTTTGCCCGCAGAAACAGAGTATGTAGCAGCAGCATTAGCAGCATGTCAAGCAATGTGTTTAAGAAGAGTATTTGGTGGACTCAAGAAGAAACAACAAGGATCGACAGTAATATATTGTGACAACATCTCAGTGATTGCACTATCCAAGAATAGTGGGTTTCATTAGAAGAGAAAGCATATTAATACTAGATATCACTTTATTAGAGAACTTGTGAGGAATAGAGAAGTTCACTTGAAGCCTTGTAAATCTAGTGATCAATTGGCTGATATATTTACTAAGTCATTAGGACAACATGTGTTTGGGTATCATAGAAGAAACTTGTGTGTTGTAAGCCTAGTTGACACATAGACTAGTAGGTATGTTTGAGTTGTCATGAATCATGTTTTAATTTAGTAGTTGTAATTAAGGGGGAGTGTTAAAGTAAGATAATTACTCCTGCATGAGGAGTTGGCTAAACATAGAGAGTCAATTAACTAAGTGATTGAGTGGTTTAGTGTTTGACTGTTGAGTCAAGTCGAGTTAAGTGATAGATGACTTTGAGTGTGTGACTGCATAGGTTGCATGTCAAGATATTTTAGGCAAGTAGCTAGTTGGAGAAGGTTAAATACCCTTCACCGAGTTCATTGTAAGCATCATGTTTTGTGTCATCAATAGAATAGCAGCAGCTCATGTTTTATGTGTGAATTTTTCATGCTTTGTCTCCTCCTCCTTTCCAACAGACCTGATGGTATTTACCTATAAACCACAAGAGTAGAAAGTTGGCATGAAGGAAGTAAAAAAGCGTTGAGTAGCAAGGGAACAAACAGTTGACAACCTTACAATTATTTGGTTGCCAACTACTAAACAAGATTGGAGATTGGAATTTACTGGAAGAAAGGGATGGTCTTTGTTCAAGAAAAATCACCAGGAATGTTACAATCAAAATATTTTGGCTTCTTTAGTAGGCATTCCAGTACCAATGGTATGTAAAGTAGATGATAATAATTTGACTACTACTATTGATATTCCTTTTGAATGCCCTATGAACTACATCAAGATAGTAAACAACTAAGTTATTAGGGCTTTGACTTATGATCAAATTGTATATGATATGGATTATGATGATGAAGAATGACTTCGCAAATTCAATAATAATATTGCAGATTGTGATGGCAAAGAAACTAATAAAATTACCCAAGATGTTCTTGAGGAAGTTCTATATAGACTAGACAATGTTGCTTTCCTAAGGAAATGTGACTGTTTGACTATAAATTATGCAATTGAATTTTTTGATGGATTGGCAGAAGTGGAAGTTTTGATATTAATACATGCCCATTGGATGGAAAAGAGGAAGATCAAAGGTGCAGCACTGGTTCAGGAATATCAGGTCATGTTTATATTTTGATGTTTTGCTTTACAATTATTTTTGCTTTAGTCTCTTAACTAATCTCAATTATTTTTGAAATGTTGGAAGAGTTTTAGCTAAGTAAAATATGATGTCGTAGCTTATTTTTTCTTTCTCTTTTCTTTCTAAAAACATTTGAATTACTCAAACTTTGTCATTTAAATTTATATTTTTTTTTCAAATTTCAACTAACTTGATCCGATAAAACAGAAAGTAAGTTAAATATATAATAACAAACATTGTTTGATCCCAGTACCCCTGTTATGCACTATATATATGTATAAGATTTTTGGGAAGAAAATACCATAATCTACCCAACAACGAATAATACCATTTTCATGGGCATTAAATACTATGTTTTTTGAGTCTAAAACAACAACCCACAAATCTTACTAGCTAAATAAATAGAATTTTGAACAAACTCTATATTAATTAACAAAAGCTTTTCAATACTAAATTTCCATTATTTGACCTAATTTGATGAGTAATAAATTTATCCTTATGTTTATCGATACCATAAAAATAAAAATAAACTAAGTCTTTTCCTTTCCATATACATAGTACTTTTCTTCCCAAAAATCTTATGCATATATAGTGCATAACACAGATAGTAGGTTAGATACTAGTATTTAACCTACTGTCTTTTTTATGGGCTCAATTTAGTTAGTACTTTTCTTCCCAAAAAGCTTATACATATATATAGTGCATAACAAGGGTATTGGAATCAAATAGTGTTTGTTATTACTGGGATCAAATAGAGTTTGTTATTTTTATATCTAATTTACTTTTTGTTTTATGGGGTCAATTTAGTTTTTCTTCCCAAAAAGCTTATAATATATAGTGCATAACAAGGGTACTTGGATCAAACAATGTTTGTTATTATTATATTTAACCTACTTTCCCAAAAATCTTATACATAAATATAATGTATAACACGGGTACTAGGATCAAACAATGTTTGTTATTATTATATTATATTTAACTTTCTGTTTGATGGAGTCAATTTAGTTGAAATTTGAAAAAAAAAATTGACAAAATTGGCTTAGTTCAAATTTTTTTAGAAAAAAAAAAAAGGAAAAAAAAAAATTTAACTACTCCCTCATATTTTACTTAGCTACAAATCTTCCAACATTTCAAAAAATAATTGAGATTAAGTAACAGACTAAAGAAATATAATTATAAAGCAAAACATCAAAAATATAAACATCACCTGATATTCCTAAACAAGTGTTGTGTCTTTGATCTTCCTCTTTTCCATCCAATGGGAATGTATTAATCTCAAAACTTACACTTCTGTCGATCCAGAACAAACTTCAAGCACATTATTTACAGTGAAACAGTCACATTTCCTCATAAAAGCAACCTTCTCTAGTCTATCAGAACTCTCTCAAGAACATCTTGCCTAATTCAAATTAGGTAATTTTATTAGTTTCTTTGCCATCACAATCTGAAATATTATTATTGAATTGGTGAAGCCATACAACCCTGGTAACTTGGTCGTCTGTTGTCTTGATGTCATTCATAGGGCGCTCAAAAGGAATATCAACAGTACTAGTCACATTATTATCATCTAATTCACTTACCATTGGTACTGGAATGCCGCCAGAAAAGTTTGATCGTAAAATTCTTCGTGCTTTTTCTTGAACAGAGACCATCGCTTTCTTCTAGTAAATTCCAATCTCTAATCTTGTTCAGTAGGTGGCAGCCAAATAATTGTAAGGTTGTCAACTGTTTGTTCCCTTGCTATTCGGCGCATTTTTACTTTCTTCCTGCCAACTTTCCGTTGTTGTGGTTTATAGGTAAACACCATCAGGCCATCGATCTCCAGTAAGGTCTTTGCAACCTTTTATCATCCACAAAATGATCTCCTCGGAATGTGAAGCATCTGGAATGCCGAAGGTCCCTTGGGCTTCGGCAACATTTGCTATTGGTTGTTCATCTGGTTGTTGATAGAAGATGAAGGGGCATTTCTTCAAAAGAAGATTTTGTGAGAAATATTAAGATCACAACGTCTTTTATTATAGATGCATGTCAGGTTTCCGGATTTGTTTTCCATTTTTAATCTGTAAAAAAATAATTGGCAAACATCACAAGGTTTCCAAAGTTGAAAATTAAGTGTGTATTTGATATTGTTGTAATCATAAAATTTGAGTTTTTTAATAGAGAATTACATTTTATTTATCATTGAAAAATATAAATTTCACAAAGATTACAATTTTTTTCAATCATTGAAAAATATTGAAAATGAAAATATATATCATATTGATTTAGTTTAGTCATTAACTTTATTATAATGTACCCATCTTATATTCAAGATATGTAATTGGATACATTTAAGTATCTAAGAAATTTATATGGAAAAGTAAGTATTTGAAAATGTAAAGTAAATGAAAGTACTAATTAAATTCGTGAATATTAATTTAAATAAATTTATTTGTTTTTTTAGTTCATTTCAAGGTGGAAAATACCAAAGTCATTTAATCAAATTCATTTAATTTATTTTCACTATAAAATAGGGTTGCATTTTAAGAGATTTGATCCCTCTCGGTGCTTGGTAGATCCAAAATAGATTAAAACTAGTTTAATTTTCCTATTTAAATAGGCTGAAACAAAATTAAAATAATTATTTTTCAGCCAGGAAATGCTATACACCCCACTATTGGGGTAGATTTCAAGTATAAATGGTTAGCATTTATCATTCAACAAGTTTAATCTAATGTCAATGTTTCCCCTAATTAAAAATTGATTTAATTATTATGTTTAAACAAAAATAAATTCAATATTGGTTTTAACAATGTAAACTTTGAAACGTGAACTGATACTATTACCCATTTCATAGAGATAGCAAAAAAATGACCCGATTTTCAAAAGTGGTGATGCAGAATACACACGTTTTTTTTAGAACATGGTTTTTGGAACTTTAATTTTTTTCATGTTCAAGGATGAAATCAAGTTTTAGAATGGTAGTGATTTTCATGCTGATTTTAAAAAATTAGTATTCTGCCTCACACCTTTTTTTTAAAAGACTTATTTTTTTACTTTTAATTTTCTAGTGTGTGAAATGTGAAAAATTATTTTCTAAATTTGATAGTTTTT
>APFE030679224.1:0-75200 GCA_000404065.3 Pinus taeda
TAAAAATTAAAATTACTGTAAATTTGTAATTTAAATTTTAAATTTACTAATTTGTTTCTAAATTCTGAGTGCGATACAAATTACTAATTATATTTTGTTGATTTGGATTTGTTTCAATTTTTTTGTGCCCAGGTTTAAACTTTAAACGCCAGCTCAAAGTTTAAAACAAAATGCCGAGGATTTTGGATTCTATGTGGGAGTTTGGTGAGCCTGATGTTATACCCGAAACTGGGGCGCTCAACAGAATGTATTTGACTTGCAAGTTGTGTGGCAAGCATATGTCAGGAGGCATCAACAAATTAAAATTCCATTTGGGGCAAATTCCGGGCCAAAATATTGAACTTTGCACAAAACCAAGTCCAGAAATCATCCGACAGGCCATTCAATCATTGATGGATAAAGAGGACGGAAAAGACACCAGGGCAGCGCTAAGAAACCAACTTGTAGGGGGCTCAAGAGTGGGGGGACCTGAGAGTGGCAGTGCTTCTACAGCAGCATCACCTTCCTCACCCATGGGTACTCATCCTTCTATCTCATCCTTTTTTGTTCCTAGAACAATAGCTGGTTCACAAGCTAGGATCAAATCATCAATGAAAAAAAAGGAAAAGGCAGAAGCTGACAAGTTGGTTAGTAGGTGTCTTCTATGGAGTGATGTTCCCTTCAACATTGCCAAGACAAACCCATTCTACCAGCCTATGTTTGATGTTGTTGCTGTCGTTGGCCCGGGGTACAAAGCCCCCACCTTTGCAGAGTTGAGAGGGCCTCTTCTTCAAAATGAAAAGACTGAGTGCATTGCTAGATTGGCAGAGTTTAAAGCATCATGGGAGTACATTGGATGCACAGTCATGTCAGATGGTTGGACTGACCAGAAGGGTAGGACCCTTCTTAACTTCTTGGTTAGTTGTCCCAAGGGGACAATGTTTATGAAATCTGTTGATGCATCTGCACACATTAAAGATGCACGTTTATTATGTGAGTTGTTGGACCTCTTCATTCAGGAAGTAGGCTCAAGCAATGTTGTCCAAGTCATAACGGACAACGCTGCAAATTATGTTGCAGCTGGCAAGATGCTTATGGAGAGGTATCCTAACTTGTTTTGGACACCTTGTGCTGCTCATTGCATTGACTTGATGTTGGAGGATATAGGTAAAATTCCTACTGTGAGGGATATTGTTGAATCCTCCAAGAGCATAACAAAATTTATTTATAATCATTCATTTGTGCTTAGCTTGATGAGAAAATTCACCAACAACAAAGAGTTGGTGCAGCCTGCCATTACACGATTTGCCACTACTTTCATATCTCTTCAGCCTCTGTTGAATTCTATGTGGGAGGTGAAGAGCATGTTTCTCTCAGCGGATTGGCGTTCTTTATCTATTAGCCGCAAACCGGAGGGAGAGGGCATATGCAAACTAGTTTCATATGATCAGAGATTTTGGGCAGAAGTAGAGGAGGTGTGTGCCATTTCAGAACCTTTGGTAAAGGTTCTTCGGTTGGTTGATGGAGAGAAGCCCGCAATGGGCTACTTGTATGAGGCCATGGATAGGGCCAAAGAAGCCATCCGTACTTATTATGCAGATAAGGGAGACGAGGGGTTAGAGAAACAACAGGTCATATGGAGAGTGATTGATCAGCGATGGAACAATACCCTCCATCACCCCATTCATGCTGCAACCTACAGGTGTCTACCTCAACCCTGCATTTTCTTATGCTTGTGGTTTCAGATTTGATGCCGAGGTGATGGATGGATTCTTCACTTGTGTCGAGATGATGGTGTCATCTGAGCAAGAACGTGAGGAGATTTCTAAAGAAATGGAGGTCTATAGGATGGGAGGTGGCACATTTGGTTTTAACATGGCTATTAACAATAGGTCGACCAAAATGCCAGGTAAGCTTTAGTTTGTTTCAAACTTTCAAGTTTAGAATTTCAATGTTTTTTTTATGTTTCTCATTTTTCTTTTAACTTGTAGATGTTTGGTGGACAAGCTATGGTGCCAGAGTACCCCATCTCCAAAAGCTTGCCATTCGAGTGCTCAGCCAAACATGCAGTTCCTCTGGGTGTGAGCACAATTGGAGTGTTTTTGACAAAATACACTCCAAAAAGCGCAATAGGTAAAAACTAAAATTATTTCAAATTAAATTTTTTGAATTCGTTTGATTAATTTTAATATTTAAATTTTCTAAGTACTAATTTACAATCTATGACCCTAATCCAGATTGGAGTCCCAACGCCTCAATGACATGGTCTATGTCTACTACAATCTTCGATTGTGGGTGAGACAGCTTCAGAAACCTACTGATGTGGAAGCCATCTTATTGGACAATATTTATACCACCGCTGCATGGAGAGTCGAGACTGAGAGGCCGATCTTGGACACGATCCCGGATTGGTTGGGTGTGGATCTAGAGGATGTAGCAGTTGCAGAGGAGGGAGAGCCAGAGATAGAGGAGGAGGAGGAGGAGGAGGAGGAGGAGGAGCATCAGGGTCAGGAGGCAGTAGCAGAGCTGGATGAGGATGCTGAGGAGGAGGTGACACCATCTAGGGTGGGCAGCAGCAGCGGCAGTGTAGCACAGAGGCCACCTCTTCCATCGGATTCTAGAGGACGATTGAGTCCATTTCATTTTGTATCCCCAGGGGCAGGGTCTTCTTCCTCTAGAGGAAAAGGCAAATCCATTCCCTATTCCTGTAAAAGGGGAAGAGGATCTCAATGACTGATTAGTGATTACTTGATGACTTTTAGATGACTCATGATGTACATTTATTATATTTTTTGTTGATATTTTGACTCTTGAGAGTTGAGACTCAGACAAGACTCAAGATTCAGGAGTTGATTCACTATTTTGATATGTGATGTAGCACTAGACTTCATATACATATTATATATTAGCTTTCTTTACATGTTTATGTGGAAATGCATTTATTTGATGTTGTGGATGCTCTAGATGTTAAAAAAAAATATAAAAAAATGAATAATTGTGTTTTTTTAATTTTGCCGACTTTTGCCGAGTTTTTCAACTTTTGGACCCTTGCCGAATTAATCACGACTTCGACTTTTTCCACATTGGTGCAGATGATGGAACATGCCAAGCGAATGCCATAGGATCCCATAGAAACTCCTCAAAACCCCATGAAACATCCCTGAAATCCCCTACGCCCGCTAATGATGTAAACCTGCATCTGTGACCTGTCTGCCTCCAACCCTAAAATTCCATCCTAACCATGCCATAAGGAACACCAAAAAAAGGAACATTACATGGATACCCTATCTCATCCTCAAAGAGTATCGGATCCTGAGAATACTTCTATCCCAAGAAGTATTGGTCTCAAATCCTTAGCCAATCCTCCATTCTTTCTTCATTTATGCAAATACAAGAATGATGTGTCTATCTCTCCCTCTCAATCAAGGAGGATCTACTCATTTCTTTACACTTGAAAGGAACATATCCAAGCTCCTTCTCAACTAGGGACTTGCTTTCAATATCAGTTGTCTATTATTCCGTGGAGATCATGGTACTATCTAGTATCAGCTGCTTGTAGGCCTCCTTTTTTTGCGTCATCAACTTCTATGCACATCATGGAACCACCTTTTTTCACAATTTCTCATAGGGACAAACCATCACTTTCCATATCATCAATCTTTGACCTATTGCCCATTCACGAACCAGTCACTAAGGAGCTTGAGCATAGCTCCCTCTAAGCATCAGGAAAGTGGTCCACCAAGACATGATCATCGAACCATCTGCAACCTGCTACCTTTTGTGTCAGTGACATATATCTTTTGGACTTATATTGCCAAGGTCATCCACTCAATTTCTGCAATTGAATCTCAATCATATCATATCTGTCTATCACTAAATCTTCCTGCAAAGCATCTTCTTTCAGTAGCAAAACTATATCGAACCATCAGAGTCATCAGATTATAATAGCTTGTTTACAACATGTCATGCCTTGTCTTCATCAACATCCTTTATCATGCATCCAATCATCAGGAAGAGTCATCCTCACATCAAGTCATCTTATCAGGAATTGTGTAGCTCCCTCTAAAGTCAGTAGTCTTTCATATCATATCGGATGTTGATCACTACCAACATGTCTCTTACTGCAGCTAATCGTCTAGCTTTCTTCAAACTGCTTCCCATCTTGAAGATGAAACTTCATCATGTTGCAATTGTACCAGCGAATTTCTAGGAAGCTCGTTCCAAATCTGAGTAGAAAATGTCTGCAACATCATCATGGTCCTTCTTCTACTTGGCGGAAAAAATCTTCCCATGAAGCCAGCTAATGGAAGATCCTTGAGTGACCCTCACCAACAAACTGTTGCATGAACTTCTTTATATATTATTATATGAACATTTGAGTTTAATTCAATTATACGTTGGGTGTTATACCAAAGTAAGTATAGTGGTTTGTTTCATTAAGTTTATTATTGAATGAACTTATTAATTAATGGGTTTAATAAATTCATTAAATTTTATCATAGAATTATGGACTTAATACATTCATGCTAGTTAGGTACTTAATTTATTATTAATTCATTTATCCATATTTAGACACTCTTCATAACCAATTAGTAGTTATACTAGTGCAGTGCATGCATATGTAGCTATCATATGCATGCTAATAATCATATTCTATCTGTAATTCGAGAAGGTCATTACATGTATACTAAAATTATTTAGTGTATTGTGTCATATTAACTCATAATGACGACCTTCTCAATCAGGAATCCATATTTACACAACTATTCTTCACATGAATCTTACTATATGCATCATTGTGCCCCAAGGATCCAACTTGTTTACCAAGTTACCATTCTCAGGGTCCTTCCATTTCCCTCCTTCTATCATGCTTACCAAACCACAGGATTTGCTTTCCTAAGCCATCTTTCTTTGCTTTCTTCATCATGCTCCTGTAATACTTATTAACAAACACAACCAAGCAAATATATGTAATGATAAAAGCATGATGTCCATCAATCATTCTATGGTTTCCATGGAATCTAAGAGGATGGACTCCTAGGGTTTTACAAATACAAATCTCAGCTTTTGAAATCATCACATCCATCCATACTAGGGTTTATCATATACCCTAAACTACACACAAGTTCTAGAAATCAGGAAATAGGGTTTCTATGAGGGAACAAGTTAGGATTAGGGTTCCCATATGACTAGGAATAACATAGGGTTTTTCAATCCTAGATATAAATCTTTAATATAATGAATATTGCAAACCCTAGATCCATATGAGCAACTCAACCCTAAGACATTTCTTGTTTGACCCTTAACAAATGAATATACTATACATACCACATGATTACGTTCTTCTGTAATTCAAGATCATAGAGGCTGCCACAAGGCCTGCTACTGGATGCCCATGATCTTCTAATTGTTCTTCAAGAGTGAAGACTTCAAATTTGTTCGCAAAGGTACCGCAACTTTTATCTTTAACTCCATCCAGGTGCTACAGTATTTCTAGGCTTATCATTTTCAGAAGCTCCTTCTTATATGACAATAGGTTTGGTACCTATTTCTCGGAGATGACATATTCCTTGTCACACTAGTAAAACCTTGTAGGTGTAGACTACTTCTTCCTTTGAGATAGAGACAATATAACAGAGACTTGTCATAAAATCACTAATGTAAGATGATCTCCTTAGCTTATCAATGTAGACTAGATCCTAGGTCTAGTTGATTAGATAACCTTCAAATAATGTATATTTGCCAAGTAGACTTCGGATTATCCTCTGTTGAATCAATCAACAAGTGTACATAAGATGACTTTAAGGGTGTTGTTTCTCTTCGGCTTACAAATTTTGATGCAGAGGTCTCAAAGAACTGACTGTTATAGATGAAATGATATCCCTTTCCCAAGATGTGACAATTCGTTAAGGTCTTCTATTATCAGGATGGTTTGAAGACTTCAATGATAGGTTGTCACCAACCAAACTTTTCTTGCGCTGATTCCAAGGAGATATCCTTGTTGACACTTTCAACAACAAGAGAGAAGGTTCCAAGGTCGGCTCACTATTGTTTATGCTTGGATTGTGTATATATATGCTCATAATAGTGGTTCTCAATCTCGTCCTTGTAGAACTTTCACAACTTTGTGGATCCTATACCACAAGTTCATGTCTTCTATGTTACTCCATAGGTCTGTGAATTACGTCTTAAACAAGGCGACTGTAGCTTGATGATCACCCTTCCAGGATGGGCCTAATGTGCCGCCAATCAATTCGATCTAGGTCTCTTTCATGCACAGAATTAAAGTATGAATCTCGGTTCCTTTTTCTTGGTGGTTGAGCCTTCAATTCACGTCCTTTGAAATGCACTTATGCTCGGAATAAGAGGAGGTCTTGGCTCCTTCCTTTCAAGATGACAGTAGCCTTCCAATTAGGCCTATAGCTCGGATTTTTCTTGAGTCTATTGCTTGCAAGATGACTAGGCCTAATGCCTCTTCAACCAATTCAGACTTGGGTTCCTTTTATATACAAATATATACAATAGGTCTCGATCCTTTTTCAACAAGACTAATGCTCAAAATGACCCTTCCAACGAAGCCTACAATTCCCTTAACAAACTCAGACTTGAACCTTTTGCAAGTAAAGATACTTCGTTGAGATATGTCTACATACCGAAGATTTAAGATTTCTGAAGTTGCACAGATTTTCAGACCTTTTGATGAGGATATTAGATCTTGTAAGGTCATCCTAGACCCTCACTCTCCTTGTCAGGATGCTCGCCTTCCTTGGGTTGCTCAATTAACCTTTCAGTCCTCCAAACACAAATATTTTATGCCTCCGCTCTTCTTGTATAGGTCTGCGATCATATTACAATGGTTAGGGCTAATTTATAGTGCCCAAAATTCTGATTTACTTCTTCTAGGAACTCGGTCCTAGATGGATGCCCTTCTTGATATAAAATGGAGCCAAATAGATCTTCTTTCCTGCCCTTCCTTCAAATTCCTTGCTCTCATAACATGTTGAGAAATCTAGGGCAAATTTTTTAGGGCTTTTATAATTGATTTCTCTTTTACCTTGACATTTAATTGTGATATATTAATACTTTATCATTATCATTATTATGTTATTTTTAACATCATCAAGATAAATGCCAAACAAGATCACAAACACAAAGAACACCAGAAATAGCCTCCAAGCCAGGGCCAAACCCACAAGAGGAAAAGCCAGAGAACTTCCTCTTCTTATAGGATTTCTTTCAATGAAGACTTCCAAGACCAAGACCCAAGACCTCTCACCAAAAGATCAGGCCAGCCTCCCATAGATCTGCTTCACGAATTCGTCACTATCTCTGCACAATTCGAACCTGTGGAAACCCTAGTCTTCCACAGAAAACATGCAAGAGTGAGGGAAACAGAGATCAGATCCTGCTTCTTTCCTTGTTGCCTTCTTCTAGCTCCACCACATCCTTCTTCCTTCTTCGTTTCCTTCTTCTAGCTCTTTTAGATTCTCCTTCCTTCTTCTAGCTCCTGCGCATCTGTTGTTTGCCTCAAATCAGATCAGAGAGAAGCATGTCAAAGTTATGTGTGTAATGGAGGTCGAATTCCTTCCTTTGTATAGTTTTTTGAGTGGGTTCATATGCCTCTTCTAGGCCGACTTTAAGGGTTGGCTGACCTGGTCATTTTGGTGGTTCCGAGACTCTTTTATACATAAAAAAATACATTTCTTTGCTTTGATACATGAGCCCTCTAAGGGACTTTACATCATGACCTTGACTTTGACTCTTATACAAAACCCTAGAGCACTCAATGGGTGCTTTGACCTAGGACAAGAGACCAATGGGCAAGAAACCCATTTTAAAATAATTTCTCTTTTTACAAGATATATTTTTCTTTTTCTTTCTTTTGATAAGTACAATAATAATTTCATCAAGTCACATTTCAATTATGAAGCCCAAAACTAGTTACAAACTTACAACTTTCAACAGTATGCCCTCACCACACATCAACATAAGCAAACCATGTTGAACACCCCTCCTAATGACAAACCAATAATACAACTAGTCATTAGGAATCTCCAACAACATCATGAAACATCTACCTCCAACCATCATCATCGAACCCCTTGAGGGCCTAGACCATCATCCATGAACAAGGTACCACAACCAAAATAAACTAGTATATACAAAAACCACACTGTAATGAGATAGCATGCTCAATAATCATCAAATATGTAACAAAGGGATGATCAACAAGGCAAGCAGATGTGGGAAGACCACTAAACCAGCAAGAACAATCATCCAACCAAGGAGAAGTGAGACTCTGCCAAACCAAACATCTCCATCAAATGATCCAATGCCATGAAGAGAAGGGGCTCCATGAAGATGTATCCCCCAAAATCCATTCAATGCTCCAAGATACTAGCTGCAAATATCCATCAATGTGATGAAAATCACAATGTGGAACCTCATAGAATATGAGGTGTAACCGGTCCTCCCAGAGACATTCTCTTCAGAAAAATCCATTGGAAAGAAGCTCTTTAGGTGATGTCAGTTCCATGTGTCCTTTCCACCACAGAGGGATTTGGCACTCTATCTGAGTGGTCACTTTATATATTCTTTGGAAAATCCAGTGTGAGGCATTGTTCAATCACAGAAATATAGTTTCCCCTCAAAGGCATTTACTGAAAGATTTGTCTATGCAATTTACAGCTAAAAGAGTTCTCATTTTAAGAGGTGGGTGTAACCGTTCAGTTAGACCTCAAGGCCTTTCCTTTAGCTTTCAGGTAACTATGCCCATTTGTAACCTTGTACTATGTTTGTTATTGATATAAGTGGCATTTTTCAATTAGAAAAAAAAATTATGACTTTTCAATCTGATACAACCATACATACTTCATTCTAACAAAATAATTGAACCAGGTCTATAACAAAACAGGCCATACAGAAAAACATCAATCCTCATCAAACTTATTTTACCCATTCCACACTCCAGAACCATGAACATAAGTGCCTGTAAAACCTACCACGGCCACTTCTTTTCTACTTTCATGCAATGCTAAAAGATGGATAAAGTACAAAGTTCTTATAGACACTCCGTTAAAAGTGCAGTCAATGTCAACTGTAGCAGACTTCAAATTAATACACTATCACGAGAAGAATTAAGACTCACTATCATATATCTCTGGCCTGTCCACTTGATAAACAATTCGTTTATATAGCACTTCTGTCGTTCGAATATAGCGACTTTCTTTGCTGTAATACAATAGCAATCTGAGGATGAAACGGTAAAAGCCTTTAAATTCTGGCTCTTGTACACTCAATGTAGAGTTTGGGGGCAAGGCCAAGGAACGTGGCTTTGACATGAATGCCATATTGCCAGAAACCTGCCAAAAAAAAGGTTGCCCTTTATTAAAAGTGATAGCACATGCAACCCAGGCCTTGAACAGAAACAAGAGGTATAAAGAAAGAAACTAAGCAAGCTGCATGCATAATAACGATCATACACAACAATAAAGTGAAAATCTAAAATAAATAAGTATATGTGTATTGAAATTTAATTTTATATATATATATATATATATATAACAATACGATGTTCAAATTGACTACAAACATTCATCTTTTCTCTTGAACTCTATTCAAACTTGTTGATGCATCTTATCAAACCCCTAACCATTTTTTTCTTTTTTGATTTTTGGGGCCACTTTGTATTATATGATTAAATTTTAAGATATCTTTGGGTTAATACGCTAAACATTAGGGACTTGTAACGGACTTAGCCCACCGGTGATTTAAAACAGTTTGGTTGATAAAGAGAATGATACGCGCCCAAAAGGATGAAAAGGCCACATAGCACTATTCCTAAACTAACCATCACATGCATAAGGGAAAGAAGAGATACAAAAGCAGGATGATATTTCACCCAACCCAAGGAACAAGATGGCTTCAAGAAGATAGAATCTTTATCTTAGAGAACCAAAGAGATGTGACAGAAGGAAAAGCTTATAAGAAAGTTGAGAGGGGGTGCCTCTTGGCATTTCCTTTACATCTAGCCCTTGTAAATATTTCTCAATTTGATAACAGAGTACTCATCTATTTCAGACAGGAACGTTTCTTGGTCTTCTTCTATATCTTTATTATCTCACTGCTGCAGTTGTTTCTCTATTCTGCATTATCCTTGACATTCAAAATAAAACGCATGTTTGACTCATCCTATTTGTTTCTCAGAGCAAGAGGTAGACATTATAGTGATATATATATCATTTAATTAATTTGTGACCTGATTGGTATATTCTCACTTGTCACTGGTCAAGAAAGGCCTCAAGATTAAAAGTTATCTTCTTTCACAATTTGGTAGACTTCTAGTTATTGCAAAATCAATAGTCAATCATGATATATGTCTTTCGAGACAACATAGTTGTTATGACAGTTTGAAGTTCCTATAAATAGGAAATGTGTGGAATTCGGCATATATAGCGTAATACCATTTTGAGGCTCTCCTCGAACAAATTATTTAGATATCTCTTCCTTATGAACTTTTGTGTTAGTACAACTATAATACCCATTCCTAAAGCAACACAATGTTGCTACTTACAACCAATAGTAAGAACAGATCAAGAATAACAAGCAATGTTAAAGAAGTCACCCCCTTAAGATGCTGAAATTGTATGATATGAACTATGCATTCAACAACTAAAAATACCCACTATCAATATGTTGCATGGGAACCCGTCCCCAACTAAAAAACCTGCATACCTGCCATTCCTGTGTTTCAGGGACTTATGGACCCTTAGGAAACATCCCCAAAGTGTTCGCGACTTCATTGGGGACTTGCTGGCCATCCCCAAGATGTTCCAGGCAGATTTCAGGGATGATTTCAGGGCTATGTTGCAGGAAACATGGGGGTGGGGCTCGTTTTGTGCCCGTTTCAGCAGAGAAACATGGAAATGCATCCCAGACAGCCTTGAGACGCGTTCCCATTGGTACTAGCACATTTGCCAAGATGAATTGTGCCCATACAGCTCGAAATGCATTTCAAGGTCGTCTGGCCCACCGTACGGCACGTTTCCACTTAAAATTTTCCTTTTCGGATTTTTTTCTTATCACCTTTTTATTTTAATATTTCGTGATTAAAGTAATTCCTAGATGTTTCTAGAGGTTTCTTTCAAGTTATAAAAAGAATTTCACTTGATTCCCTCGTCACATGAATTGAGCAAGTCATTTCACTTGGAAAGGGGCGATTTTAGCAAGGAGAAAAGAGGAAGAGAGCAGTGATTTCAGCTAGGGCGATTTCAACAGTGAGCAAAGGAGATATCAACAGCAAGCAAGAGAGATTTCACAAGCAAATTTGGACTATTAGTCTTTATTGTTTACTAGATTGAGCTCATGTTTTATTTCTATGTATGTTCATTGTCCACAGTTTGATACTTCTTGATGTAGCATTGTACACTTGAACTAAAGTGAAAGCTGAAGTCTATGCATTATGTCCGTGGGTCACTAGACATAGAGTGAAAACCTTAGAGTCAGCTCTGTGTAAATTAGCCTTCCTTTAGACTTGCTTTAGCTTAGTCAGTTCCATGGAGTAAGGCCCTATGGTCACTTGCTGCCTTTTAAGCCTTACTATACTAGCCCATAGAGACTGCCTTTAGGTAATAGCTCTAGCCCGCCTTAGACTTTTAGCCTTAGAGTTCAAGCTTACGAGTATTAATTGTAGATTTTAGTTAAGCAATGACCTTACTTTGGTATGCCCATGGGACTGGGACCAGCAGGTATTTGGGCCCAGGTGTTCTTTGAGAGAAAAGGAATTATATATCATATGAACTACTGGATGGACTATAGCTTCAGAGTGGGAAAACAGAGGAAGTGAACACTCATTCTATCAGAGTACTCATCTGTAAAGACGGTGGCCCTGTTTCCTTCCATTGTTGGTTTCTCATCTCCTTTTGGCGAACCCTCTTTTTCTTTTATCCAAGGTAAACCTCACAAGACCTCCCTCTTCCCAGAATATCCGAATGGAGGTGGTTCAACCGCCAGCCACAATAGCGATTCATTACCCCAAGGACTCAATCAGATTTGATTCTATTACCTCCTCGTCGGCAACATGCCTTGGGCGTATGGTTCAACCAATTGAGATAACCCTTGGGGCTATTTTGGTGAGCCCTCTTATGCTTGAGAGCATATGTGAATCTCATAATCTAATGATCAAGAATTATGTCACATATTTTACTTAGTGCTCTAAGCCCTTGCTAGAGATGTGAAATGTTCCTAGCCCATAAGAATGCATTGGTAGCGCCTCTTATTGAGCTCACTCACTCTATCCATCATTACCTCCAACCTTTGCGTTTCCTACCATGCTTATATACATGAACACAAGATGGAGAATTGGTGTGAACTATCTATAGCAAATGGATGAAAACTTCTTCTCTATTATTTAGAGAGAAATACTATTTCTATAGATAGAAGGAATTACTATTTCTATCGGAGAGTTATGTTATATATACAATTATGCTAGCCAGGAAGGCATTCTCTTGGGTGCACGACTCTAGCCCTATAGTTATGTATCAGCCTTGTTTATCAAGGTTGTTTTTGGATATTACTACTTTCATTATGTGTTCATTCATGAGTAAAATACTAAATGTGATGTTAGTATGTTTCATCATCATGTATAATTTATAGACTTATAGTTTATGCAATGACATTGGACAATGTAATGTAATAATGCATCATGTATAATTTATGATTGCACATAACATTTCTTAAATATCCTAACATATATATATATACATATATATATATACATATAGATATATATATATATATATAATATATATATTATATATATATATATATATATATATATATATATATCCCCGTTTTCCAATCTTTGGAGGGGTCATGTTTCCTATGTGTATCCATTTTGGAAACTCGTCCCCGCTTCCCTGTTTCACGCAACTTAGTTTTAGGGATGTTCCAAACAGCTCTTGGGGATGTTCTAGGCAAATTTCAAGGATATTATGGGCAAATATCTTCAGCTTTCATGATAATGGACCCTGATGATTAGACAAAACGATATTTTCTTCTTTTCCAATATATTTGTATTGCACTGAATCTAAATCTATTGTACCAAGTTGCAAACCAAAACATGGGTTCAACAACAAGCAAAGCCTCCATGTCAAGAAAAAAGGAAATGCAACATTCAAAAGGGATGACCCTTATGGTTATTACTCTTGTTCTTCTCACTTTTTTAGCAATCTCAACTTTTACATATTGTACATTGGTTTCCAGGGGTTATTCAAATTTAGTGCTTCCACTATCCCAACCTCAAGCATTGTGAAAAATAATCAAACAACAATGACATGGATCAAGTAATAAATATTTGAATAAATTCCTATTCAATCACCTTCTAAATCTAAAATATGAATCTAATCTCGTTACAAAACAAAAGTGTTTTATAGTGAAAATCTATGTTGCACTGGGTTTGAGGACTGTGGAACAGCGGGGACGGGGGGGCATGTCCTCAGAACGGCTAGAGCATACCCCAAAAATTTTTAGGGGACTGCGGGTTGGGGATGACA
This sequence comes from Pinus taeda, assembly GCA_000404065.3. NCBI lineage: Eukaryota > Viridiplantae > Streptophyta > Pinopsida > Pinales > Pinaceae > Pinus > Pinus taeda. Next base: position 13,533 of record APFE030679224.1, read on the forward strand.
ATTATATATATATATATATATATAAAGAAACCAGATTCGTTGAAAAACCCCTGCATGTCCCGAATCCGACGAACCGGACACGATTCGGTGGGACACGTGTCCAGTCGTGTCCTCCAAACGTGCCCAGCATGTCCCAATTTTTGGACACGTGTCCTCTTGAATTGTGTGTCGCACAGCCCGTAAAGGACGGTTTTGGGTCATTTCTCCCCCTCTATTCTCAGCCTCTCTTGCTGTGGGTGTGTGGGAGCGACTAGCAAAGGGTTTGGGAGCAATTTGGAGGCAATTCAAGCAATAGGTAAGTGCATTTTGCTTCTGTTATTTTGCATTTTTAATACAGCAGTTTGCATGTGCATTTTGTTTTACAAGTTTGTGCATTTTTCTTTTTTTCTTTTTTAACAGCATTCATGGCTCAATCAAAGGCAGCAATGAAGGGGCAAAGGAAGAGGAAGAATGTTTCCATTGTAGATGCCCCTCCTGTTCCAATTTCATCAAAGTCTGCAAGTGTTCCCTCTATTGGAAGTGGGGTTGCAACAACAACTTAAAATGTTGAGGGAAGAATTAATTTAGAAAGACAGCAGGCTCAAAAAAACAAATATCCCTTGTGGAAGTATGACACAAGAGAGGAAGGGTCAGGCAACAAGTTGAAGGGAGGAGGCGATGTTGCTTGGAAATATAACTATTGCAACAATCATTTCATGAGCACTTATTATAGTGTGAAAGCTCGTTTGTTGGCTTTACCGGGTTGTGGAAGTGGAGCATGTACACAGGTGTCTTTAGCTAAGAGGAAAGAAATGGAAGAAGAGGCCAATGTTGGTCTGGTAAAGGTGGTTGCATCATCTAAAAAAACATGAATGATGATCTCCTTCCATTCTTGAGGGAAAGCAGCAACAAATTTCCATTTGAGAGTTTTGGTGGGGGACAAGAAGCAAAAAGAAAGGTAGTGGCACTTGGTCCAATGGACAAGATTTTTCAAAAAGAGAAATGGGAAGAGCTTGATCTCACCATTGCATTCTTTTTCTATCAGAATTTCATATCCTTTAATGTTGCACACTCACCTTTATTTATTGAGATGTGCCAAGCTCTGACTCAAGGGGCTCCATCAGGGTATGTGCCTCCTGGGTCAAAGAAGCTTAGAACCACATTATTGACTAACGCAAAGAAAGAGGTGGACAAAATGCTTAAGCCTATTAAATCAGCATGGCCAACATCCGGGGTTAGTATTGTTTTTTATGGATGGACAGATCCAACATGCCACCCACTCATCAACTTCATGATGTCTTCCTTGAATGGTCCAGCTTTCTTCAAATTAGTGGATGCACTTGGACAATACAAGGATGCACAATATATGGGTGAGTTGTTCATTAAAATTATTGAAGATGTAGGTGTTGATTCTTGTGTGCAAATCATTATAAATAATGCACTTGTTTACAAGGTTGCTAGGATGATTGTGGAAGCTAAATATCCACAAGTACTTTGGACACCTTGAATTGTCCATTCCTTGAATTTAACACTTAAATTCATTGCTTTTGATGTGCTTTGGATTGGAAGTATTATTGAGGATGCACAACATATCCGCAACTTCGTACAAAATCATACAAATGCCCTCACAATCTACAACGAATACACCAATCTATCATCATTGAAGATTGCAGATACACGGTTTGCCTCTTCATTCATTATGTTGAAGAGGTTAAGGGAGGCCGAGACCGCTCTTGGAGCCATTGTTATTTCAGAGTTTTGGTCTTTTTGGAGGAAGCTAGATCAAGCAGCCTCAAAAAGTGTGAAGGACACAGTGTTAGATGATGCTTGGTGGGAGAGGGTAGATCTACTTATTAAGATCATGGACCATATCATTGCTTTGCTACGACTTGCACATACAGACCAACCCATCCTAAGAGACATTTATAAGGGATGGGATTCCATGATTGAGTCTGTGAGGACCATTATTTTACAGAGTGAGTGCCTCGAGTATGAGACATCATCAGAGGCCTTCTTCACCACCATACAAGATATTATTATCAATATATGGGACAATAATTGCACACCTTTGCATTGTTTGGCTCACTCATTGAACCCAAAATACTACAGCCATGAGTGGCTAAATGGTGGACCTTCCCGCAAATTCCCTCCTCACATGATTGGTGAAATTTCACAGGAGAGGAAGGATGCATTGAGGCAAATTTTTCAGGATAGAGCATCCCTTGATGAGGTGGAGGATGTCATTGCAGAGTTTTCCACTGGCACTGGTCGATTTGCAAGATATGATGTGATTAGAGACAGGGGGCTAAGAAGCCCTATTCTTGGTGAGCAACTCATGGGGCAAGAAGCCCTCCTCTACAGCAGTTAACCATGAGGCTCATCTCTCAAGTGACTTCCTCCTCTTGTTGCAAAAGGAATTGGAGCACATATGGGAATTTGTATAGTGTCAAGAAGAGCATGCTTGAGTAGTCCAAGGCAGAGACAATGGCGTATGTGCACACCAACCTTTGTCTTATTTACAAGCAGAGGGATGAGTGGTTGAAGGGAAAGACAAAGATGTGAGATGTCTTTCCTGATGATATGGGTTTGGACAACAGTGTTGAGTTGGCAATGGCCAACTTGGATCTTAATGAGCCAGTGCTAGAGCCTGACACTTTTGATGATGGTGATATTGTTGAGGGATCATCCTCCACACCAGCAAATGCAGAGATGACATTGGATACAGAGGAGGAGGATGCAGCAGAGGAGAGCAGTGGTGACCATGATGATGACAGTGATGTTGATTTTGATGATGATGATTGATGACTCATGAGCTATCTACTGCCTTGAGGCTTGTAGTTGTTTTGTATTTGTTATTTGTATTTGTCGTTGGCATTGCTACTACCTATGTAACACATTTTGATTTTGATGACTTAATGAGAAAATTGTAGGTTCTTGTCTTTCCCCTATTGGATCATTGATGAATCTGTCACAATTGTATTTGTATGCATAATGTTACTTTGTAAGATTTTAAATTTACAATGTAGAATCTAGATCTATGTTTGAATTTGAATCATGAATGAGAATTTGTGTAAGAAATATATAATTTTTAATATATATATAGATAATGTGTCATGTTTTGGGGGGTCAAAGTGCCCATGTCGGACACTCGTATCCTCATGTCCTGCGTGTTCGTGTCCTATTTTGGGGGGTTAACGTGCCCGTGTCAGACACTCGTATCCTCGTGTCATGCGTGTCCCCGTGTCAGGTGGCTTATATATATATATATTCAGAATTCAATATTAATGTTTGTAGTTGTTTCAAGCTTGTACGCATAACAAGCTATACTTTATAGTATTATGTGCAACCCTTACACTCGCCAATTAAAATCTCAAACAATTTAAAAAAGGGTTGAGTTGTTGCAACATATAACTAGGTTTGATCTTCATATGTACTCTTGATTCTTGTATATTGTAAAATGAAAAAGAAAATTATTATTATTATTATTTTATAGCATGGTTTCATGCTCAATGTCAATTTATTTTAGGTCAAAGCACCCATTGAGTCCTTCTAGGTTTTGTCATTGAGCCAAGAAGTCAAAGGGTCATTTTCATACGTAAAAGAACCCAATTGGGCATTTTATAACATGTCAAAAGAATTATTTTTGAGTCAAAGTGTCAAAAATACCCTTCCAAGACCAAGTCGGTGTGGCAGAGAAGAAGTTGGTCTAATTAGGGTAGGTTGTCCACCTTGGAAGCCCATATATAAGAGATTATTCGACCTCCTATGGACTCACTCACTCATTCACTCATAATTCAAGGAAAGGACAAGAAGAAGAAGGCAAGCGAAGAAATAAGGAAGATGAAGATTTTGGGTTTTTGTACTATCTCTCTATCACACATGTGAAGGCAAGCTAGGGTTTTTGCAGCATCAAGGCCGAAGTTCTCAAGTAGCAAGTAAAGGGTCGCAGTTGGAAGAAGATTGGACAATTTGATCTCTAACAAGGAATAGAAGAAGAAGTGGTCTAAGCGAAGGAAGGAGGAAGCTCTAGAAGCCCTAATTCTCCCACACGTGCGAAGCTGCAACTAGTTGCAAGGGGCCGAAAATTTCAGACCTGCAATGGGGGCCGAAAATCTAAAGTTGGGGGTCAAAGTTGTGCTGCTGGAAGAGATTTGACTTGGTTTGACATGGATGAAAGAAGCACGTCATCAAGAAGGTCTGACTTGGCCTTGGTCTAGATGTCTTGGAATTCGTCATTTGAAGAATCTATAAGAAGAGAAGACATTTGTGGGTTTTCCTCTCAAGAGGAGAGGTTTTCGCCCTCGCTAAGCAGCGTACATCTTGTGTCCTTGTGTATTGTTGATCTTCATGTTTTAGTAGTTGTTTGATGATAAGAACAACATAATAATAAGAAAAGAAGAAACTAATAATCAAGAAAAGTAAATAACATCACAAGCAAATTATCAAGTTTAAGAGAATTCACCTCTTTTGTAGCCCTATTGATTTCTCAACATGGTATCGAAGCTAAGGTTGACAAAGGGCATGATGAAGATCACTACATCCTTGAAGAAGTCGTTGAAGTTCTCAATGAAGTAGTTCTCCATGATGGCAAGTCACCTCAAGCAAGGCATCAAAAAATTTAAGGATCTCAAATCATCTAACAAGGACTATATGATCAAGGCCTTCTCTACAAAGGACGAAGGATTATTCTCAGCACTTACAAGTACTTTTGAAGATGACAATATTTGGGTAATTGACAGTGAAGCATCTAGACATATATTTGTAATCCCATTGAAGCAAAATTAACATCATTTTGAATCTTCATTCTAGGATTAAAAGTGCATGTTTAAAATTTACCTCCAAGCATAAGCTTGGTTGTAAGAGAGATGGGACCACCTTCTTCATCCAATTTGAGGAGTCTAGACCCTCATTCGCAGTTAACACAAGTGACCTTGTAGTTCTCTTGTGGGCAATCCCTTGTAGGAACGGAGGAATTTGGGTGGTTAGAACTCCATGGGAGGTATCATTAATGAGGCCTTAACCTCCTTCCCGTGGACTTCTCTCTGAAACTTGTGTTCGTGACTAGTTTCAAAATAATTGAGAAGAAGCATTCACCTAGATTAGGCATCTAATTAAAATTAACTAAGGTCTTGTATCTCACATTAGGTTAGGTCTTCCACTTCATTTAGGATAAGATTTTGCATCTCGCAACAATTGTTCATCCAGTAACGTGACGTCTTAATTTTGGTTGTGCAAGTAATTAATTCTAAGGCACTCGTCTCTCATTTATAATCTCAAGAAATATAAACTCTTTGTGCTTAATAATTTTACTTGTCATATAATTTGAGCTCAAGTTGCTAGGACATTCAGTTATATCTCCTGGACTTGTTGATTTCCAATGAGTTTCTCATCATTCCATCTATAAAGACTACCCCCCTTAGCCTGCATCTAGGAGATAGCTTAAATGAAGAGGGCAGGGATCAAAATGACAACCCCCGGCCTAAGCATTGTCCCATTAAGTGTACAATTCGCGCGACAACATTTTCTAGCACTATTGTCGGGGACGAGTTTCTTGTTCTCGACACTACGACATCTCTTCTTTCCATCATCATCTTTTTGATCCATCACAACATTTTCTAGCACCTAGGTGTTTGGGTTAGTTTTTTGTTTGGGTGGTGACTCCACTTATTCATCCTTTCACAAGAGCGTATACTAGAAGAAATCTAGGTAGTTTGGTTAATCCCGCTCCAAATCCTAAAAAGGCCTGTGGAGCTCGATTAAACAGACTCCATTCTAGTAAGCATCTTGTTTTTCTCGGACATGAAGCCCTCCCTGATATCCATTTTCTTTTCCCTGACCCCATTGAGCAAGATATCATGGACTTGTTTGCCCCTTGTAACTTTGGTAATATGCAGGTTTATCCTCGTGATCTTCCAGAGAATGCTTTGGAAAAAATACCCACTTTTCAAGGAAACAATGCAATAAATGTTGAAGCTCATCTCAAGGCCTTTACAACTTTCTTGGTTAAACAAGCTAGCAGACCCGCTTGAAGACGTCAAAATGAAGCTCTTTGTTATGTTCTTGGAAGAAGATGCACTAGATTGGCTTTTGGACAAACTTGATAATTCTTTTGACTCTTTGCAAGCCATCATCAATGCCTTTAAAGATAAATATGGGGATAAGGGAGAGGGAAGATATTTACTTAGAGCCATCAGTGACATAAAGAAAAAAGAAAATGAGACTGTAGCTGAATTCAATAAGAAGTTTAATGGTATGGTTAAAGACATGCATCAAGACTATAAACCTATTGATAAATCTCTATTGGAGTATTATCTAGATGCATTTAGTGTTGATACTTCTTACGAATTGAGGCATGCTAAGCCGACTGATTTGAAGACTGCTCAGACCTTAGCTGAAGAGTTAAAAAAGGACAAGAAAGCATCAGGGAAATCTAAGGATCCTGGTTTTGAGAAAGGTCCAAGTAAGGCTCATGAGCCTAAAGGAAAGGAGGTCAAAGAAGCTGACCATGATACCATCAAGGAATTAACTCAATTGATTAAGGATATGAATATTGAGCATGCCAGGGAAATGAATGCTATGCAAGCTAGGTTGATCCAAATGGAAAGATCACGAGCTTAGAATTTTCAACCTAGAAATAATAATATCAAGAATAATATTGCATGGCCAAAGAAGAATCCTCCAAATTAGCAGAGACCGCCAAATCCTCTTGAAATTACGAATATTGTTGATCAACCTTTGCCATATAGTAGACCTTGTGAAAGCTTCCATGAAGAAAATGCATGTGCGATTGCAAGAAGAATCTTGGATGAGGGACAAGTAGGAACAAGTGAACAGATTAATGTGATCAATCAAGATTCCCACATGACTGCAGAAGCTGAAGATCATAACATGGAAGTGATCCCTTCACCCTTTACTATCAATAATTTCAGTGATGAAAAAGATCCAATTACAGAATTATATGGAGAGAAGCCGACTCGAGCAAATTTTGGAAATTGCGAAAAGTAAGGGATACACTTATTGCAAGAAAATTAAAGATCAAAGCAAGGAACAAGTTGCTTCTAAGACTTATCATTCTAGCTTGAAAATTGATTGGGTCACTTGGATAAATAATGCAAATATTTGTGTTCCTATCCTTGAGCTTTTAAAGATTCCATCCCAAAGAGCAGACTTTATGAAAGCTATAAGCATATCTCAACAGGATAAGATGGATGCACACCATAAAGATGAAGAAATCAAGTTAAAGGACCTAAATTGTTATATGACAAATGAGGAGCATCATCCCTTCTTTCTAACTTTAATGGTCAACAATCGTTTGCTGCATAATTGTATGTTGGACTTCTGAGGCTTCAACTAATGTCAATACTAAGAAAGTCATGGAACAATTGAATTTAAGAATATCAAGGTCGTATCATAACATATGCTCCATGGATTCAAAGAAGATTGAAGTTCTTAGCGTAATCAAAGGTTTACAAGTCTTCTTAGCAGCATTTATGTACAGGATAATTACAATGGACATTGTTGTTACAGATGTACCTGATGTATGGGGAATGCTCTTATCTCAAAAGTTTGCAGCTGATCTTGGAGGGTGCATTCAGTTGGACTTATCCTACGCTACTACTCTTGTAGCTGAAAGTGGTAGGGTCAGACTTTACAGGGAAATCAAAAGAAGGCATCATGTTGAGGATCCAAGGGGACCCAAAAATGCAGATATTGATGGACCTCCTAGAGAATATAATGCAGAATTAGCTGACTTTTTGGAGCCTGTAGCAGATAAAGCCCCAGATTCCACGCAATCACGTCTCATAAACAAGAAGGGGAAAAGGAAGAGATTTGATTGGCCTATACATTACAGCATTGGAGCCCCTCATTAACCTAAAAGAACCAGGATTCAACAGGGAACATCAGAAAAGCAGTCGATGGATCTGCTTGTGAGCAGACAGCTTCTCCAGATTGGACTTCAAGGATGACATATGATGTCACAAGGGCATCCTTTCTGTTGTATCTCTAACCCTATTCTCCTAGATTAGTTTTCGTTTCTATCATTAGAATAGGTTTTATTTCAGCATCTATATCTATATGTCATTAGATTTAGATTTCATTTTTGTATTCTTAGAATAGTATTCTTAGAATAGGATTCTTATTCCAACACTTCATGATGTATATGATGGTTTTGATATGTATTAGAATGGATATCTACCTGATGCTACTTTGTTTTCTTGGATGCAGATTTTGGATTTTCACATTCCTTCGATGAAGCAACGTGTCCCCAAGTAGAACCAGATGCTGACCATGTACATGTCAATACTCAATAGTTCCAAGAAGCAGAGTATAAAGCAATGGATAAAAATTTTGAGTCATTATCACCACTGTAATCCCAGATTTTGCTTTTGATTGTAAAAATGGTTCTAGTATGATTAATAATCCATGTAACAACACCTAGGTAAACCTATTATTCTTCTCATAGGGTTTCACTCTAGAGAGTTTTTTAACCTCCCCAATTACTTGTGTTTCTAAACATGATTAATTGGTAGAGTTTTCTCCCAGATATACCCCAAAGCTAGGGTAGAACTCACTGACAAGGTCTTAGGTGAATCTTAGTGTTATCGAATCGATGTATTTTATCATACTAGATCATGTGTCTTGTGCCGCAGAATTTGGTTGAGTCTTAAGGGGTCTTTGTCTATTGTAAATTCCCTTTCTAAGGGTTGATTATTTGTAAAATCTTGATGCAAAAGTGTGTCCAAAAATATTTTTGCTGAATAGTTGCTCATAATTAGAACACCATTACCAAAATAATTTTTTTAGACCCACTTAGGTGGAAGAATATTTGTAATCCCCTCGAGTCTATAATTTTATTTTCTGGCAAAAATTGTCAGAAAATAAAATGAAGGGAAAACTAATTACTCTCCAAGTGGCAAAGTTATCCAAAAAATTATTAAGGCTATTTTCAAAGGGAATAATTCAAATCAAAAATAAGAGGCTTCATTTCCAAGGCAGGATGGACCAGTACAGAAATTCGTTAGACCCAGAAGACTATTCTCACCATAAAATCGTAATTCTTGGATCAAGCAGTGAATTATTTTGCACAAGTAACAATAATTCTATTTTTGAAGATTCTCCAGTGGTTTAGAAATCAAAGTTTGATTCCCCCAACATAATAAACAAGGGAAATTGAATTCTTTTGGAGACTTGTGCTAGCTAATCAAGGGATCGAATCTTTTTCAGAAGGATCAAGCCATGGATCGAGATACTAACCGTTACTTTCCACTTGGAGGGGTTGATCCCTCTCATTATCTATATAAGGAAGCATTTCAATTCGAGGTGTCTCTCTCTTGATGATTCATGGTATGTGTTGAATGATTTTAATGCTCTAATGATTCATTATTGAATATTGTTGTTTCAATAGCCAATGGTTGGATCATCTATTAGCACAAGTATCTTGCTTTAGGTGTTGAGTTCTAGAGAAGCATCTTCTACTCACTTGATCTAGAAAGTATCTCTAGATCTTGAGGGTTCGAAGTGTGTATCTAAACCCCCCTTTTGAAACTAATAATTTATCTTCTAAGTGTGTAGAGATCTTCATGCTATTCAGCCCTTGGGAAAACTCCAAGTACATGGACTTTGAGGTGACCACACTTTGTTTGGCTTCTCGGCTTATCTAACAATTTGTGGTGCAGGATTTGGCCAGTATATTAAAATAAAATATTTATTTCACTTATTTTCAAAATCTACTTGGGCTATAAATGATTTATATGCTAATTAAAGCTTGGAATTTCTTGTAGATATCCCTTCTTCAGCTTCTTGACTCTAGCTATAAAGGCTTGAGACTGTTTATCTATTATGCTCATCTGTTCCAATGTCATCCTTTGCCTTGATCCTAGTTTCTTCCAAGATGCATTGAGCCCACAACTCATCAAAAGGAGTTGAGTCTTTCTTTGAGTAGATGCTTGTTGCAAAGTTGCTCCATTCTGGTGGCAATGCATTCAGTACACAGATGGTCATTTCTTAATCAAAAATTGTCTCTCCAAGCCCTAGCAAGTGATCTCTTAATTGAGAGATCTTTATTAGAAAGGATGTCATGTCCTCATCCTTTGATTTCTTCCTTCTATATAGCTTATTCCTCAAAGACAGCTCTTGTCCTGATGTACTTACAAAATACAAATTCACTAGCTTGTCATACATAACCTTAGAAGTTTTCAATTTTGCAACAAATAGAACAATAGGATCCTTAATGGATTCAACAATGATCCTTTTTTCCCTTACTTCTTTCTTATACTTCGCTAAATCTTGAGTCTTGTCTTTGTTAGGCTCAATAGTTTCACCAATAACATATTCCATTACTTCATGTTCTCTAAGTGTCAGGTCAATCCTTTTCTTCCATGCCAGGAAATTTGATGAGCCAACGAGCTTATTGCTTTCCTTGTAGAAAGAACCCATATGACCTATAGATTCAGATATAGAGTATCAATATGCTACTTTACGTGATGATCAAGAGTCTTCCTTACTGATGATGTCTCCAACTATCTTGAGGCTTTCAAGATCTTCAAAGAGACTTCAATAGTAGCATCCAAAAGTGATGATACCAAAATCCTTTGATGCTTCCTTTAGGGAGGTCTCCCAATGAATCTTCAACTAGATCCTTTTCGTAAGAGAAAACAATAACCTTCTTGCAGCCTTCCTCTTCATGCTTTCTCTTGATGAGGCCCTTTTTCTAGATCAATAATCCTTCCAATTGCCTTCTTATGTCCACAAGATCATCCTTCCAATTGCCTTCTTGTTTACCTTAGCTCTGATTCCATGTTGGAAAATGTAATGTGGCAGCTATTAATTCCAGTTTTCCTTAACCTTAATACTTTCTTGTGAACTTTATTATTCTTCTTATGTTTCTTTATTAGATCTTCTTCACCAAACAAATATCAAGAACAAAATAGTAAAGATAGTGGACACAAATATTTGGCATTAAACCAGGGGCAAAACCCCTCCAAGGGGAAAACCCGGAAAAACTTCTCTTCTTATAAAATATGCTTCAAATGAGACAACAAAGACCCAAACCCTAAACCAAGTCCTCCTCCAAGTACCGAGTTAGCCTTGTTACCACTCAAACTAGCAGGGGTCCCAGGAGGGGATCCTGAAGGGAGAACTACTAGGTCAAGGAAAACAATGGAGCAATAGCCCACTGTCACCTAAGCTAAAGCTCCCTGCTCTTTACGGAGTTTCACCGATGGGAGGAGACCCTGTATGAAGGGAATCACTTGATAAATAAGTCAAGAAGGGATAAAGAGTGATTCCTAAGGGCCTCTTCACAAGAGAGGCTCAATTTTGTGGTTTGCTTGCTTGGGAAGCAAGGTGTAAAGCTCTCTAAGAAGGGCCAAGGGGATTTCAAGGGCTAGGGTTTGCAAATAAGACTTGAAAAGGAGGGACCTAATCTAAGAGATCCTTGTGAAAACTTGGATTCTAAGTGGTCTTTGTGAAATTATCTTAAAAAGGTTGTGGCACCACATAGGACCAAGTGGACCCAAAATTAGGTCAAGGGGTGGAGTTGATCAAGCAAGGGTATGTTTGACCTAATTGAGGGAAACAGAGGGATCAAAGGAAGAATTTTCAACAATCTTAATACAATGATCCCAATGACGTCACTAGCCAAGGGAATCAAAGGGCAAGAAACAATCTCGGAACTAGGGTTTGAAGTATCTCAAGATCCCACAGTCAAAATGGCTTCAAATTTGGACGGCTCCTAGGAGACACAACAACGCAGTAAAGGCTAGGAGATTGAACTTTTTTATGGGTAACTTGTGAGAAATGTGATTCCCTAGGTCCCTTATGGAGCCTAGGCCTAGGGGAAAGAGGGAGAGGTGATAAAGATTATGCTTTTTGGTGATCACCTATGGAGGACCAGTGCCTAATCCTTTGGGAGAAATGGAGTCAAGATTATTCCAATGCTTGGGATGATTTCACTAGGTCAAAGCGGCCTCTAGAACAATTTTGCATGGCAATTAGGGCATGGGACAATTGCTTCAAGGTATTTATACTTCGATATGCAATATGCGATGACTTATCGAGATAAAATTTTAACATAATATCTCTAGGAACATTCACTTATTCAAACATGACCCATGACATGATGCAACGCTATAAAAGACAAATTTCCACGATTTCACACAAGAAAGCAGCAAATTTCAGCCTAGTATAGCGAAATTCTTCAACAATATGCTTGTGACATAAAAAGAGGCAAGATAGCATTAAAAAGAGCACTTACATGTGAGAACAAGTATATCCAATCATCATCATATGCCAATATAGAAGCTCCAAGACAAAAATGAAGAGATCCAAACATCAAAATTCATCCATCCATCAAATTTTGTCCTCCAAAAAGAATAGCGAAAATCTCACAAGAGAGAAGCATCCAATCCAAGTGATGATGAGAGAAATGAATCACCTCTCACCTATTTATAAACTTCCTAGTGAATTCAATTTAGCTAATTAGGCCTACTTTAGCCCCTCAAATAAAATAATGTCCATAATAACAAACTTTTTGGTGACAAGCCCACCTAATAGCTCATAAATGTAAAGATAAGCCTCTTAAGAGGATCGAATGATCAACAAAGTGAATCATTTGGGCTTTGAGGAGGCCTGATGAAGTCCAAGGGGTGCCATGATGAAGAAAAGGACTTTGAACATAGTGGACAAGGGGTTGGCCCTTTGTTGTCCAATCAAGAACCTGTAGTGCTCCCAAGTGGGTGTGGGTGCACAAGGACAACCTCATGGGTCTCCAAATGGATAATATGCATGTAAACCATCTGTAAGGGCTGGAGTGATGACATAAACCCTCCATTCGCATCGGAGCCATCCTGGAACATCTTCCAAAGCAATCAATGAATGTTGTTGGGGATCCATGAAGTAATATCTGCTATGGTGGAGGACCATGGCTCTCAACGCTCACCCTACAAGTGCCAATGTGGCCCTCTGGAGGGCTAGGACCCCATATAGGAAGACCAAGCCCTAAATGAAGACCCACCTACAATCCTACATAAGATGCAATGTGTCCCCTTGCCCTCTAATACAACAAATCATTAGAATAATCAGTAATAATGCTTACAAGTTATGAGATCAATGGGGCACTTCATGGTGGCATGCCCTTCCATAGTGGACTTTGGAAAGTACAAGTGTCTCCAAGCTCAAAAGGGGGTTAACCAAGGACCCTATTAGGTGGTTTTAAACTCTAAAGGGGGTGGCATGTCCATAATACATCCTTTAAGAGGTAGGTGGCAAATGATATAATGGTGAAATGGAGTGTGGATCAGTGGAATCATCCAGACCACATGTCAAGGTACATTGGGTAGCTATAACAAGCGACACCCACACCTGGGTATATGAGTGTAGGAGGTTGCAAATCGTGGTACATGAGTTACCCCGGCCTTTGTTTTTACACCCTTTTTCATGTCTTTTGCCTTTGATTGATTTTTCTTTTTCTTTCATAACTACACAAGGCTCCAGGGGATGGAGAGCATGATGTGTAATATGTAGCAATGGATACCAGGGGTTGGGTCAACCATGGGTTCCTTATTGATGGAGGGGGTTCATCTAGGGCCCATGGGAACAAGGATGATAACCATGAATAAGGGGTAGAGCTCATGTTCGGCTTTTTCCCACGTGCTAAATTTATATATCCCAGCCATCTTTTACATTTTGTTGTACATTTCCTATTGAGTGGCCAAATTATGCTTTTACTTTCTTTTTAGTTGCATCAACCTTCACGGCATCGTTTCAGGGCCGACCCAGGTATGGACAAGGGGAGGGGGAGGCTAACCCTATGTGGACCCAAGGACACATGCGAACACGAATGGGAAAGAAATGAATGGGTCTCAAATGAGTGGAAAGGGAGTAATGTAGGTGGTGTCAGGGAGCAAGGCCACGCAACCAAAATTGGGATTTCCCATGTAGTGCTAACTCAGAAGCTAATGGTCAGTAAAGACGATCCCGCAGGACTAGGATACAAGGGTAACCACAAAATCAGGCAATGGAAATAAGAATTGTAACCTAACCCACTCTTTCCGCCGAATCCCCCACCAATTCATGCCCAAAAGAGACCATGAAAAGGAAAAATATTAACTATACCAATGAAAAGCCATACCTTCGGGGTTGGGAGGCCAACCTTCAAACATACATTCATAACAGACAGGCGAGGGACCACATGGCTGGCTTAGGTGGCAGATAAAAATGGCAGATCAAGTTATCTGGGGGCTACGAGGGGTTGTTGGTTGTCGGCTGAGGACCATCTAGGAGGAAAAAATCTCCTATATATACTACCCATAGGTGGTGGGTAACAAGCCCTTCCCAGAAAACCAACTTCTAGTTGCAACTTCGACAACAGCTTCTGCCTACAATTTCATCCTGCAACTTCAGCCTTATAACTGTTGCAGAAACCCTAATCCAACTTCTTCAAGAGTCTCTCCTTGAGCAAGACAGATCCTCCCAAGGTCAATAAGGTCAAGATAGAGTATTCTCTCTTTAGCACCTTGATACTGCAACTCGCTCTCCTGCAATTTGAACCTACAGTTTTAACCTTCTCTATAGCTGCAAAAACCCCATAACTTCACACGTGCAAGAGAGATAGAGCCCAAAAACAAATTTTTCCTTGACTTCTTGGATTCCTCTTGCCTCTAGACCTTCACTCCTCCTTCCTTGCTACTTCTTTCCTTGGATCGAACTTTTTCTTGGAAGATTGAACTTGTTGATGAGTGAGTGCCAAATGAGGTCGAATTTGATCCTTTATATAGCCTTTTCAAGTGGTCGAATTCCCTCCTTTAGGCCGACTCGAAGCTTCCAGGGTCGACTTGTACTTTGGAGGTTTCCAGGACTTTCTAGACTCAAAATAAATTATTTTACAAGATATATTTTGCCCAGAAGGGTCTTATAAACATGATGTTTACTCTCTTGACTCATGACAATATATCCTATGACCTAACAAACCTTAGAAGCATGAAGAACGTGCTTTTACCTAGAAGACCATCAATAAAGAGCATGAAACCTAAGCTTTAAAATAATAGCTTTTTCTTTTCCTTCTTTTGTTTGTTACATAAGATACATATTGAAATGAGTACAACAACAATTATAAAGATTGAAACTACTTTCATTTCCAACAACTATTACAAGCTTAGAGCCCCAAATTTGGAAGGGAAGCCCATTATGAAGTTTCAGTTTTCCCTTGATTAACAAGCTCGGTTTACTTAGATGCACTAATGAATTATTGTACCTGGTCGTGAGGAAGCGAATTGTTTCTTATATGCAATTGGGCATGAGGTTTCATCACGAGTTGGGCAACTTAACTGGGGTCCAGGCCCACCAGAGGATCATATTAACATGTTTAAGGGATGTGTTGAGAGCCATGGGACTCCATTATGTGTTTGATCATCATTTCATGCCATGGGCACTCTCAACACCTTCTGCAATTTGTTTATTGCCCCACATTATTGGAAAGATGATGCACTTGGACCAGCATGACCCAGATGGCTTAGCATAATCAGGGCAGTTGATCCAAGACCTAGATGAAGTTTGTCTCACCTTTGAGACTTGGGAGGGAAAGCACCATTATCAAAGCCCTGATTTGGAGCAATGTACAGGCTTTTCTTTTATCTGGAGACCCATGAGACTAGCAGTGGTGCCCCAAACCCACTTTGGGGCCCCACATGATGACTTGCATGGAAAATTAGGGCCATCCCCTAATCCATATTTATTGGAGCCTTCTCTCTCATCGTGGCACTTAGAGGACTCAACATGGCCCTCCAACAGCCCTACATCATCATGACATCATCAACTCAGCTTGCATATGGATGGCTAATTCATAGCTTGTGATCAAGACTTGTTTTTGGCACATTATTTTATGATTTTGGGGGCTCATTAGGCTAATTCGATTTAGAGAGACTCATATAAATAGAAGTGAGTCTCATTTGTGACAACTAATCATTATCACTTGGATTCTTTTCTTGTAAAAGAACTCGCACTTTTTCTTTGGAGACTATTGGAGATTCTTTAATGCATTTTGACATTTGGAGCGAAAATTTTCGATCTTCTTTGGAGCTATCTCATGATTTGTGGATGGATATATCATATTGTCATCTTGTAAGTGCTTCTTGTTGAATATTTTCTTGGAATTATGTCTAATGTATGGAATTGTTGCAACTAGGTTAATGATATTGTGCCCTAATTGATGAAAATCATTTTTGGAAAGCTTCTTGGTTGGCAATTGCATATGTTACTCATTGTATGGCTAATGATGAATGTTCCTAGTGGATGAAATTTGTCTTTCTTCCATAAAACTCCAAAAATCTTGAGCAGGTAATTGTTAAAGTCTGGTCGCTAGGGCATCAATCTTTAGCCTCCTTAAGAACGGTTTTGGCCAATTTTAAATCACCTAAGACTCCATAGCCCAAAGGACTAGGCACTAGTCCAAGAAGTTTGGTCCTCAACTCTTCTCTTCTCCATATGTTCTCCTCCTAAATTTCGGTCCCCTATAGATAGGGCGGGAATCATGGGCTTGCCGCGAAATTTTAGGAAGGTCATTTTTCGAGAATCTAAGGATCCACACATGAAAGCTTAGGGTCTAAGCTACCTATGCTCCAAGTTTGGTGGGCATCCACCAAAGTGTCATCCATAAAATCTCTTGCCCTAGGTGCCACTCCAAGAGGGAAAACCTAGGTCTTTCTCCCTCACCTTGGGGACTTCTTTGAGGGTTGTATGAGCTTAGTATTCATTGGAATAAATCATAAGAAGCCCTTTCTCGTCCATTGCCTTGACTTAGTGATTATTTTGGAAGCATTTCTTCCCATGCTTTTTCATAAAACCCTAGGTCTTGCGCAAGCCTTTCTTGGGTCTTTCAAAGAGAGCAAAGAGCCTCTAGCAAGTGTTAAATCATTACATAGAGCTCCTTCGAGAGGTCCTACCTCATCTTTTGGAGTCTTGACCTTAGGCATACCTATTATCATTGCTAATATCAAACCTTAGGTCTTGATCTTCTCACCTCGAGGTCTTTCTTGGAGAGTGTGTTAGCTTCCTTGAAGCATTGAGCCCTTATTGTGTCTCTCCTTGAATGGGCTTTGTGAAATCACTTCATAGCTAGTTGTTGACATATCCATTTCAAATGATTTTGTTCCTACCGAGACTACTCCCATTGATGAAAGTTTGTAAAGAGCAGGGGACCTTGATTGAGGTGACAGTGAGTCATTGTCCCATTGTTGTCACATAGTCTAGTAGTTGTCCCTTAGTTTTCCCTTCCTTAGGGCTCTGCTAGATTATGTGGCAACATTTTTGGCATCGTTGTTGGGGAGGAAGCAGGTCTCCCTCCTTGGTCAGATATTTGAAGAGGTGATCCTTTCAACGTTAATATATATCCTCTTTTGGCAACTCCATTGGAAGAACGAAGCCCTTGTTCTTCATTGAGCTTCAAAGTTGAATGCTTTGAGGGTGAACAAGCATTCTTCAAGGCAATTTTCACTCACCCTAGTGACTCCCATGTCAATAATATATAGAAACCAACAACATGTTGATCAAGCATTTTCCCGACTTAGATACACCATGGATCCCACAACATCCAGGTTTCGAACACACAAGGGACATGCTAACATTCAATGGGGATTCACTTTCAACAACCAAGCCTATATTAAGTCTCATAAGGTATATTTCAAGGTGCAATATCACTCAACTTCATGACAAGATGGAATTGTTTGTCCTATCCATTGCTCTGGATAGTGATTGGTTGAATCATGTGAGCACAGAAGTATTTCCTCTCTTTCTGTGTTGTTTGCATGGTTCTTTCATAAAGGACAAAGTTTTCAAGCCATTGAAGAAGCATGTCAAATCTTGGACATAGCATTTGAGGAAGCCTTCAGTGAGCATGAGGAGGACAATGAGGAAGAAAAGGATCCCCTTCTAGATCATCAAGATGAGGCCCTTGATGAAGACGTCAAGGACCATACTGAAGAAGAGTATTATGACCTAGAAAGTGTTTCTTCCCAAGATGATGACGAGGTTTTAGATCTTGAAAGCCTCCAAGTGCTACAAGGAATGATGGATGAATATAGGAAATCTTTCAGGCAGCTAATAGAAGAATGTGAGGACAAGGATCTCCTACTCCATTTATGTGAACAAGGAGGAAAGCTCTATGAGATGAGATGTGAATATGAAGAAAATCCTACAGACATCCTTCTCCTAGAACTTTATTACCAGAACTATGTAGTAAACACTTTGTTTGATGTTGTTCAAGAAAAACATCATACTCTACAGCAGAACCATCAACGAAGTGACCCAATTCTCTAGAGAAACATTGGATAGAAGTTGGGGGATCGAACATGATGATCAAGAAAAAGAGAATGATGTGCCCCTTTTGGCAAATAATGCAGATCAATATAAGGCATCTCCACAAACTCCAAGTTATGAAGCCCATCCTGATGAATGGAAAGGTTTCTTCTTTATGTTTAAAATAATGCCAATCCTGCCAAAAAGGATAATACCATTGTTGAAGAATAGTTCAATAGCCCTAGTTTGGAGAGGATCGAGGAAGATCCTTCTCCCCATAATGTCATTGAAAAATGGATTTTTCTTCATGTTCAAACAACATAGCCCTCAGTATGTCATTAATGATGATAACCAAGAAATGGATGCATGCCCTGAGGCTCATTTCCCTGGTTTGAAGGAGGAGTTGGTTCCTCCACACAAAGGAGGGTAATTGCGGTTTTTCACAAGATATGATGTAGTTTCCAATGGGAAAGAGGATGATAGGTGTATGAGCCTTTTTCAATATGATTCTAGTAGAGATATACCTTCTTGTTGTCATTCTTCTTCCCCCCACCCTTTTCAACAAAAACCTAAGGGCATCAAGCAAGGCTCCTTACCCAAGGAATATTTTAAGATAAGATTGTTGAGTTTGATTATTGACTTTTCCATATTTAGGGTTGGGTGAATGACTCGATGGGTCCAACCTGGTTTGTATTCTTCCCTTTTCCCAGGCCCCATTGCATGATTCTTGGTCGTCTTATTTTCCCACCTCCCACCCTTATGACCTAGCATATGAGTCTCATGATTATCATGATTGGTTCCAAATATATATCATAATTGGTCATAGGAGTAGAAAACATGATCTTGATTTAGTGATGTGTTGGTTACATTGGCTATATGAATATACTTAGCATTTGGATGGTGTAGCATGCATGTTAGAGTAGGATGCATTGCATATTGATTTTGCATAGCTACTATCATCATATCATGTTCTCATGCTAGAATAGGTGCATTTAGATTAGACTTGCATCTTAGAATAGATTTTCTTTTCTGTATGGTTTACTACTTGATGAAAACATGGGCAATAAAAGTACACCCAGGTGTGATGCTTCCAACATTGTCTATGATGTGAAGGATACAAGTCTACAGTCCCAAAGGATTGCTAATGTTCTCATGACCTCCTGTTCGAGTACATGGTTTGTGCGCTCTACAGTGGGCTTGTTGAATGTGGAACCTAATTATCTTTTGTATTCAAAGGTATTGCCGCATTGGCCCAGTTCGTCGTTGCCACCTGTAAAATATTCGTTGTATGGGGGGTCCAGGGGGGCGACTACAACCTTTGGGAGCCCCCCCCTTGGCGGGGGGATTGGGGGCAGCACCCCCGAAGCTAAGAATAGATGTAAAATTGCCTTGTAAAATGTTGTAATTTCGTAGTCAATTTGGGCCATTCATTAGGCGAAGATCTGACGGTAGAAATTATGCTTAATTTAGGGTTTTTTGCCCTAGAAGGCAACCCCTTGCTATATAGGAGGGAATTGTATTGCGTCTATGTATATCTGTATTCAGAGTGAGGAGAAGAGAGGAGATTGAGAGCGAAGAGAGAATTACAGCGGATCTGTTGTAGGTTGTATCTCTTCAATTTTTTGGATAATATAAAAAGGACTAGCTGTTTCTCCGTGGACGTAGCCCAAACTGGGTGAACCACATAAATCTGTGTCTCTCTTGTTTTATGCATTTTCTGTGTTTAAATTTCTACAATATTTTATGTGTTCCATTGCTCTGTAATATATAATTCTCTAACAGGGCTCATGTCCCAGTTGGAACCATATGTTACCTACCCAAAGTGGGTGACCCCATAGGAGGATTTTTCTCCTAGATTTGTCTTCAACCAACAACCACTAACAACCACCAATGTAGCCGATATATTGTGCCATTTGATCTTCACTCCCTAAGCCAGTCATATGTCCCCTCGCCCATCTATCGAGCGCATATGTTTGAAGGTGGGCCATCCAATCCTAAAGGTATCTTTTTCATTGTGCAATCGGGTGCTTATGCTTGTGTTTCCTTGGGCACTTTGGGCATGGATTATTGGGTGACACGGAAGGAGGAGGGGTTTTCACTGTAGTTTTGTTCCCTCACCTTAAATGGGGGGTTAATCCTCAATCCTAGTCCCATGGGATCTCCCTTATTGGCTTATAGCTTCAGGAAGGGCACAACTTTGGAATCTTCAATTTTGGTAGCGCAGTCCCCTTTCCCCATTTCACACTTTTCACTCCCCTTCGCACATTACAAGCCCTATCCCATCATCTTCCCTCTCTGGGTCCACATGACCACTGGATCCACAAGTCAGTGGTACACACCCTCCCCTTGCCCACATGTTTAGGTCGGGCCTAGAAATGTTGCCCCAAAGGTTGATGTAGCTAAAAGAACGTTAAAAGCATATCATGGCTACAAGCAAGAAGCAAAAAAATATATTATAAAATGCAAAAGATGGTCGAGACATTAAAATAGCGCGTGGACAAAAGCCAAACATGAGTTCTACCCCCTATCATTATGGCCATCACCTTGGTTCCTAGGACACCATGAGTACCCCCACATCATTAAGGAACCCATGCACGACCCAACCCCTGCTGGGCGATGAACTGCTTAAGGGTGTAATAATTGCTTGTATCATACACAGCATGCTCTCATCTCTTATAACCCTGAGCAATAATACAAAGAAAAAAATCAAGAAAATGCATAAGGCAAATGAAGAAGGGTGGAAAACAAAGGTCGGGGTAACTCATGTATCCACGATTGCTCCCTCCTACATCTATACACCTAAATATGTGGGCATCCCCCATCATTACCATCGTTGAACCCATGGCATTTGGCTTTTAGACCCTTGTGTCCCTATCCATTTCATCACTATTCACATGACCCCTATCAATTGAAAGATGTACCTTGGACCTGTCTTTCTCATTAGGGGTTGGGAACACCTAATACGGTTGTTTATTAACCACTCCTACCTAGGGAGGTAACACTATTACAAGCTTAGAGCCCCAAATTTTTAAAGGGAAGCCCATTATGAAGTTTCAATGTGCCCTTCATTAACAAGCTTGGTTCACTTACATGCACTAATGAATTATTGTACCTGATGGTGAGGAAGCACGTTGGATCTTATATGTAATTGGCAGGTGGTTTCATCATGGGTTGGGCAACTTAACTGGGCTCCAAGCCCACCACAAGATCATATTGACATTTGTAGGGGATGCATTGAGAACCATGGAACTCCATCATGCATTTGAGCATCATTTCATGCCATGGGAACTCTCAACACCTTCAGTGGTTTGGTCATTGCCCCACATTATTCACAAGATGATTCACTTGGACTAGCATGACCCAGCCAGCTTAGCATGATCAAGATAGTTGATCCAAGGCCCAAAGGAGGTTTGTTTCACCTTTGAGACTTGGGAGGGCAGGCACCTGTTGAAGAATCTAGGGCATCTAGTTTAGGATGAGATTCTTCTGACAATGATAACTATTTGTGAGGTACTTTTTACTTTTTCTTATTAGCACAATCTTCTCTTATTATTATTAGTGTGTGTTCTCTTACTTCATCAAATAGTTACCAAAAACAAAAGAGACAAGAACAAAATTTGGTGGCTCTTAGCCAGGGCAAAAGCTTTCTCTCTCCTAAAGAGGAAAACCCTTCTGCAAATTTCTCTTATTGAAGCCTCAATTGACAAATGCCAAACCCTAGACCCTCAACAAGTAGATCCTCCAAGCACAAGACACGGTCTCTCTTTCTTTTGTCGTTTAACAGATGCCTCCTTCTATATTGCACCTTGGCCTCTTCCTTCACTCTTCTTCTAGAAACTGATGGCACTTTCTGTAGAAACCCTAGGTCTCCTTAGAGACTTCTATTTTGGTATCTTCCTTTCCTTCTCAACCTCGCTTAGCAGTCTTCCTTCTCCTTGATACTTAGACTAGAGAATGAGGCTTTTCTTGGGGTATACCTTCAAGTTAGAGGCTAATCCTCTTAACCTTACTGCAGCTCTGATTTCTTCGCACATGTGGTTGATCTAGGGCTTGAAGTAGACCCTTTTACTTGCTCCCTTTCTTCACTTTAGGTGGGACCTAGTTCACTTGAGATGGAGGCCTATTAGGAGCCTCTTCTTAACCCAATCGAAATTTATTATGTTGTTGCACTTATGAATCTAATGTGACCGCAGAAATACCCTTCTTCCTTCACACGTGTGATAGAATTTGGACCCAAAACAGTGCTTCAAAACTCGGATCCCTTTCTCTCCTTCTTCACTCACCTAGAAAAACCTTCTTGCTCTTCTTCGCATCTCCTTCTTGACTCTCTTTCTTGCTGATTTCAAAGATCACTTGATGATCCTTTTGTGAGGTTGAACTGCCCTATATATAGGAGTTTGTCCCTCCTATTTGGGCCGACTTGACTTTAAGTGCCCAAAAATTCATTCTTTAAGCTGACATGAAGAGGAGACTTGTCTTTGCTTTGGAGGATCACCTTTGACATAGTTCTTTGACTCTAATACATAGATTTACGTAGTGTAACATGCCCACATGGCTCTTCAACAATTGTATTGACTCTTTGACTTTCCTAGAAGCACTTAAACATGTGCTTGACCTATCAAATGGGCAAGAAACCCATTCTTGATAATTACAAAAATAATAATTCTTTTCTTTTACAAGTACAAACATCAAAATTACATTTATGAAGAACAAACCTAGTTACACTCTCTTCAACACTCCCTCTTAACTAGGGAGGTATTCATACATCACTTTACAAGGTGTTTGGACATTTTTAATTTGAAGGATTCATATAACAGAAATCAGATTAGCATTCCATCTATTATAGCATCATAGTAACCAACATTGTTTCCATAGCAAGGCCTTGACTGACAGCGCTATCTCTCATTAGATTAGAGCACAATGTTGGCGAGGCCCAATGACTATAGACACCTTCATCATTGTCTCTCAAGGTACATACCCACCTGAGTGTTCACTTAGTATGACCTTCTAGGACTATTCTTGTCTTGGGTTCCCAACCCTCAAAGAATTTCGGTCCTCTTGCCTACTCTAATCTTGGATGCCCTACACATCCTCAAAGGGCATTGAATGCCAAATGATTGCCCAATCCTCCGTTCTTCCTTCCCAAGTGAAGACATGAATGTTGTGTCTATTTCTCCCTCTCAACTAGGGAAGATCTTCCCATTCCTATAAAGGAATGTACCCAAGCTCCCTGTGACCAAGGACTTGCCCAAGCTCCCTTTTAATTAGGGACTTGTCAGAGCTCCCTTTCAACTAGGCACTCTTATTTTCATCAATGAATTCTTTTTGTGGGTCCTTTAGCTGCTTGACCAATTTCTTTCCTTAATGTCATGTGATTCAATCGAGCTTCTTCCTTGTAGGGCATTATCCGTCCATCACTTTCCTTCTTGGTTCGTCATGTCATTTTTCTCTTCATGGAAAGTGGCTTACTTGATACCTATCTAGAACCTTCTTGATATGGCTACCTCTTTCTCATCATGCTCCTTTCCAAAATTTCCATCCTCCACATGAATGCTAGTTGTACTTGCACTTACAACTCTTGTTCCATTAGCCCTGCATGAACCCATCCAACGATTATTCAAGGAATCAAAACATAACATTAAATCAAACGGTACCTTACAAGATGGCTCTTCATCATGACATCTTGTTGGCTTGAATCATCAGCATCCCGCATGTTCACATTTCCAAGGCCTTTCCAAGTGTCAAGGGTTCTTTGATCTTTTTCTTCCTTTGTCAAAATTCTCGTGAATTCTTCCAGAAGATGTCTCAACAAATCTAGCGGATGTTGATTCCTAGTGTCCATGGTGTCCTTTTATCCCTAATCTCTTTATCTCATATGCTTATTCATAGGTTTCCTATTCCATATGAGGTCATTTTTCATGTTGACTTTTATTAGTGTGTGAACCATGACTTCATGCATATCCTTAATGCAAGAGATCTTCCTTATTCTTGACAATGCTACCAGAGCACTTCCCCATGCTCATTAACACGAGCGATGACATGACTTAACTGAAAACATAGATGCATACATACCTCATCTTAGTTCTTTCCCTGATCACCTCAGCTTCCTTTGTCATCTTCCTTGATTGAGATTACCTCAATCTCCTTTGCTTTCTTACATCTTTCTCTGCCTACATCCTTTCTACATGAATATCTTTATCTGAGTTATCTCTGCATAATGCTCCTATATTCCTCAAGATGCTATTCACATAAATCATGCATTCTATCCTACTTCTACATGTTCCTATGATACTCAAAACTTTAAAGAAGACTTATGTGAAGAAGTTGATCTCAATCATAGTAGAGATCCGAAGGAGCTTCCTTCTTTTGTTTCTTATCTTCTTCTTTCACTTCTTGGGTAATGTGGGCTTCTTCACGTTTCCTCTTATTGTTATCCTTCTTGAACTTAGGACAATCCCTCTTATAATGTCCATACACTTGACAGCCAAAGCATTAGACTTTGGACCTATCTCTTTTACCCTTTCTCTATGGACCAAACTTGCAAAATTTCCCTTTTCTCTTGGCTATAGCAGCAAATGCTTGCTCCTTTGATCCCACATCATCCTTGGCTTTGAGTCTAGTCTCCTCAATTTTGCATAGAGACCTAAGTTCTTTCAGCGGGGTAGCTTCCTTCTTGGCATATATACTTGATGTGAAGTTGCCCCATTCCTCAGGTAATGCATTGAGCACTACAGTAGTCATTTCTCTATCTGACATAACTTCTCCTAGTTCTTGTAGCTCATCTCTCATCTCCGAGACCTTCATGAAATAGGGAGCTATTCCTTCTTCCTTGGATATCTTCATCTTATATAATTCATTGCACAATGATATCTGGGTCTCCAACTATACTGACTAAGAATAGCTCCACCAGTTTATCATAGATTTCTTTAGGTGTTTCAAGTTTGGAAACATAAGGAATGAGAGGGTCCTTAATGGATTCTATCAGAATCCTTTGAGCCCTTGTTTCATCCTTATTATACTTTTCTAGGGCTTGAGTAATCGTGACATTCCCTATGATGTAGTCCATAACTTCATTTTCTTTGAGAAGTAGATTAGTCCTCTTTTTCCATTCAAGAAAATTAGCAGTCCCAAACAATTTGTTGCTTTCCTTGCAAAAAGACATTTTGATATGTTCAGAACAGGACATAATAATACTTACTTGAGAGAGTTGTTGTGAAGTGATCATGCTACTTCCTTGAAGATTTGATGATTTGACTTCTTAGATCTTGGAGTTCTTCAAGATGTTTCCTTCAAGGTGCCTTATGAGAGATTTGCTTGGTGATGAAAACTTCCCACTGTGCAGATCTGGAGATCTTCAATGATGAGCCTAGATCTTGGGTGCCTTTCTTTGAAGATGAAGGATCTTTGATGGAGACTCTTCTTGGATGTACCTTCTTGTAGATGCCTTTAGATGGAGGGATTTCTTCTTTTAGTAAGAACTTTGTTCCCAAGATGGTAGTTCTTCTTGATGAGAGGAAATAGTAACCCTTCTTGCCTTTGATGGATCTTAAACCCTTGCTTGTAGATCTGATGCTTCAATTTTTGTGTGCCCTTGCTTCTTAATGTTGATGCTTCAATCTTCTATTTCTTCTTGAGATGCCCTTCCTTGATGTGTCACCTTAGCACTGATACCATGTTGAAGATGTTAGTTTTTGGTAGCATCGGAAGCGCTCTAGCCTTGAAAATTGGTGGAGAGGCTAAGGCACATGAGTTCTAAAGAACCCATAAACCGTTTGGTGTAATTCCACATGGATTGTATTTTATTAAAATAATTAATATTTTTAATGGAGTTCCTAAGTCTAAACTTAGGGAAATTAAAATATTAATGGGCATTAATCAAAATATGTGTGAGAATGATCTAGAAGGCGGATCAAGTCAAGTTTTAATCTTAATTGTTGATTAGAGAATTAATCTTGGTCATTGAAGACTCAACAGGAAAAGCATAAAATGGAGGCTTGGGGTTCATTTGGAAACACACACACAAAGAACAAATTGTTCTAGAGTCCGATTTCTAGGGCTAGGAAGCTGAGAAACTCGAACTAAGTGATCATTCAATAGCAAAGGGGCACTGAGAATCATAGAGTAGGACTTTCCGAAGAATACTGATAAAGAGGCAGAGAGAGCCTAACACAGAGGCAGCACAGTAGCTGGGAGAGCTGACGCAGAAAAACTGCCTATCACACAGAATCCAAAACTGTCGGAACTGTCGAGAACTGCAGAAACTGCTGGAACTATCAAGAACTACCGGAACTGCCGAGAACTACCAGAACAACCGAGAGCGCTGACGCAAAGGGCAGAGAAGGTGACGCAGAGCTGACATAGAGCCAGCACAGAAATAGCTGGGGTTAGCCAGTCTTGCGCCGAATCAACCACAATTCTGCTAGGTGAAGTGAGGTAAAACTCACTCAACTTTTCCACCAATATTTTCTCTGTAAAAGATTGCTAGATGAGCATCCTAGATTTGTACTCAGATATTTCTCCTGCATAATAATAAACCCTCAGAGCTACTACACCGGTTTTCCCGCATTGGGTTTTTCCGGGGACTACTGTGTCCAAAAATAAGTGTCCTATGTATCTTGTTCTTTGCTCTATTTTATGTTTCATGAGATCAAATATTTAATTAGTGTAGGCTGCAAAAGTAATTTGCTTTAATATTCAGAAGAATAACTTGATGAATGTACTTTAAAAATCAAGTAGGTGAAGTAGATTCAGATTTATTGCAGTAGGGGTTCCTTGAGTGGAGGAATTTTCACATGGTATCAGAGCATTGATTTTGAAACAGGAAGAGCAGATCCAGTGCTGAGTTGTGAGGCTGAAAGTTGCACTTGGCAGTAATTCGAATCCCCTTGAAGGGATTGTCCTTGCCGGTAAGCAGATCCGAGAAAATCTCTCTCTAAGTGAGATGACAAAGAGGTACGATTTCCAGTTCGTGAGTTTGCAGAGGCAGAGGCAATGATGTAGAGCCTCAGCGCAGTGTTTGAAGGGCACAGTTTTGTCGGGGCAAAAATCCGCTAGAAAAGAATGAAGACACGTAGAAGGGGAATTTTCTCCTCGAAGAACTTTTCCCCGGCAAATTCGAATTTCTCACTTGCTGAGCAGCTGAGCAAAGCTAAGCAGTGACCGGAGGAGCCAGTTCAACAGTTGGGTGAAATGGCATCGCATGGGCTCAGAGATCAAGAGAAGTTGGAAGTAGCTTCCAACTATTGCATATGGAAGACCAGAATCATAGTTGTTCTGGAGGAACATGATCTCGAGACCTACATCAATAGTGTTGTAGTTGTTCCTGCTGACAACGATCAACAGAAGAAATACAAGGCTAAGCAAGGGAAGGCAAAGAGGGTCATTCTCGATGGAGTTCGAGATCATGTGGTCTCACACTTGCAGGGCAAGGATACAACCCGAGATATGTGGGAAGCCTTGTCTTCTCTATATGAAGGCTCTTCCGAACAATGAAAGATGTATTTGGAGCAGAAGTTGCAGTGAACTTTGATGTAGAAAGGAGAAGGGTGAACCTCTATCTTCAGCGTCTTCAGGACACTAGAGACCAGCTTGCTGCAATGGGTCCACTCCTTAGCGAACCGCGATGGTGAGGATAGCCCTGAATGGAGTCTCGGATGAATGGCAAGTTTTCGTCCAAACTATATCGGGCAAAGAAAAACTACCTTCATGGGAGGAGATGTGGGTGGCTATTCAACAAGAGGAGTTAAGGAGGGACCCAGTGAAGGTCAACCTCAGTGGCAGTAGTGGGAGTGGCACAAAGACGAAGGAGAAGGAGGAGGAGGAGGAGGAGGAGAACATAGCTCTAGCACCGAAGAGACAGCCGAAGTCGAAGCGAAAGGACATTTCGAAGGTGAAATGTTTCAATTGTGGCGAGATGGGCCACTATGCATCCCAATGTCCTTTGAAGAAAAAAGATAAGGATGAGAAACACGATCCTAAGGTTCCTTCAGCAAAGATTGATGAGGATGAGTTTGCCATGAGTGCCCACACATCTCCAGGAGGGGGATGGGGCGATATTGAGCTGTA
The DNA here is from genome assembly GCA_000404065.3 of Pinus taeda. Taxonomy (NCBI): domain Eukaryota; kingdom Viridiplantae; phylum Streptophyta; class Pinopsida; order Pinales; family Pinaceae; genus Pinus; species Pinus taeda. The sequence goes on from APFE030679224.1 coordinate 41,868, forward strand.
GTCGAGAGGACTACATGTGGGCAAGATCCTTGAGGAGTCCACCTCTTAGATCAATTCCTTGCTACGGGAGCCCAAGATTCAACAGTAGCGAGATAGAATTAGTGTCAAATGATGCTATGGATTGTTTGGAGGACAGATGCAGTAGCTTGGGACCAGAGACTGATCAGCACAGAGCAAGGTTGGCAGCAGTGTAGTTGGCACAGTGTAGAAGTCAGCAGCAACACAGAATATTCAGAGGGTCAGAGACTAGTAGCAATCAGATTCCAACATTCATTATATTATGCTGAACACAGTTAAGTTCAGCTAATTTTGGATGTTTTTCAGTTGCTTCTCTCAGCAACTAAGCTGCAATACGGATGTAGTGTTAGCAGCGACAGTGCTAGCAGCATAGCAGATGCAGCGTTTGAGAGGGAGATGTAGTACAGATGCAGCAATGGCAGTGGCAGTGCCATGGGCAGCAGTACAATAGCAGCAGCAGCACAATGTTGGTGGCAGCAGCAGTGCAAAAAGGAGGTGCTTCAGAAACAGAGCAACATGCAAGTGGATGTTGTTGCTGGAGCACTTTCCTCGCTAAGAGGGAGTGTTAGTTTTTTGTAGCATCAGAAGTGGTCTAGCCTTGAAAATTGGTGGAGAGGCTAAGACACATGAGTTCTAAAGAACTCGAAAACTGTTTGGTGAAATTCCACCCGGATTGTATTTTATTAAAATAATTAATATTTTTAATGGAGTTCCTAAGTCTAAACTTAGGGAAATTAAAATATTAATGGGTATTAATCAAAATATGGGTGAGAATGATCTAGAAGGCAGATCAAGTCATGTTTTAATCTTAACCGTTGATTAGAGACTTAATCTTGGTCATTGAAGACTCAACATGAAAAGTATAAAATGGAGGCTTGGGGTTCATTTGGAAACACACACAAAGAGAACAAATTGATCTGGAGTTCGATTTCTAGGGCTAGGAAGCTGAGAAACTCAAACTAAGTGATCATTCAGCAGCAGAGAGGCAGTGAGAATCCGGGAGGACTTTCCGGAGAATATTGATAGAGAGGCGGAGAGAGCTTGACGCAGAGGCAGCAAAGTAACCAGGAGAGCTGACGCAGAAAAGTTGCCTATCACGCAGAACCCAGAACTGTCGGAACAGCTGGAACTACCGGGCACTGTCGAAACTGCCGGATCAGCTGGGAGAGCTTACGCAAAGGGCAGAGAAGGTGACGCAAAGCCAGCGCAGAAATAGTCGGGGTTAGTCAGTCTTGTGTCGGATCAGCCGGAATTCTGTCGGGTGAAGTGAGGTAAAACTCACTCAAATTTTCTGCCAGTATTTTCTCTATAAAGGATTGCTAGATGAGCATCCTAGATTTGTATTCAGATATTTATCTTGCGTAATAATAAACCCTCAGAGTTGTTGCACCGGTTTTCCCGCATTGGGTTTTTTCGGGGACTATTGTGTCCAAAAACAAGTGTGTCCTATGTATCTTGTTCTTTGCTTTGTTTTTTGTTTCATGAGATCAAATATTTAATTAGTGTAGGCTGCAGAAGTAATTTGCTTCAATATTCAGAAGAATAACTTGATCACTGTAATTTAAAAATCAAGTAGGTGAAGTAGATTCAGATTTGTTGCAGTAGGGGTTCCTCCAATAGTTGGAATTTTCACAGAAGAATCTAGGGCATCTAGGTTAGGATGAGATTCTTTTGACGATGATAACTATTTGTAAGGTACTTTTTACTTTTTCTTATTAGCACAATATTCTCTTATTATTATTAGTGTGTGTTCTCTTACTTCATCAAACAGTTACCAAAACCAAAAGAGACAATAACACAAGTCGTTGACTCTCAGCCAAGGCAAAACCTGTCTCTCTCCTAGAGAGGAAAACCCTTCTGCAAATTTCTCTTGTTGAAGCTTCAATTGACAAATGCCAAACCGTAGACCCTTGACAAGTAGATCCTCCAAGCACAAGACACAGTCTCTCTTTCTTTTGTCCTTTAACCGATGCCTCCTTCTGAACTGCACCCTGGCCTCTTCCTTCGCTCTTCTTCCAGCAATTGATGGCAATTTCTACAGAAACCCTAGGTCTCCTTAGAGACTTCTATTTTGGTATCTTTCTTTCCTTCTCAACCTCGCTTGGCAGTCTTCCTTCTCCTTGATACTTAGACTAGAGAATGAGACTTTTCTTGGAGTATACCTTCAAGTTAGAGGTTGATCTTCTTAACCATACTGCAGTTTTGATTTCTTCGCACGTGTGGCTAGTCTAGGGCTTGAAATAGACCCTTTTACTTGCTCCCTTTCTTCGCTTTAGGTGGGGCCTACTTCGCTTGAGATGGAGGCCTATTAGGAGCCTCTTCTTAGCCCAATCGAACTTTATTATGTTGTTGCACTTATCAATCTGATATGACCGCAGAAATACCCTTCTTCCTTCGCACATGTGATAGAATTTGGAACCAAAACAGTCCTTCAAAACTCGGATTCCTTTCTCTCCTTCTCTGGCCTAGAAGCACCTTCTTACTCTTCTTCGCATCTACCTCTTGACTCTCTTTCTCGTTGATTTCAGAGATCACTTGATGATCCTTTTGTGAGGTAATACTGCCCTATATATAGAAGTTTGTCCCTCCTATTTGGGCAACTTGAGCTAGTGAGGCCGACTTGACTTTAAGTGCACCAAAAATTCATTCTTTGAGCCGACATGAAGACGAGACTTGTCTTTGCTTTGGAGGATCACCTTTTACATATTTCTTTGACTCTAGTACATAGATTTACATAGTGTAACATGCCCACATGGGTCTTCAACAATTATATTGACTCTTTGACTTTCCTAAAAGCACTTAAACATGTGCTTGACCTATCAAATGGGAAAGAAACACATTCTTGATAATTACAAAAATAATAATTCTTTTCTTTTACAAGTACAAAGATCAAAATTACATTTATAAAGACCGAACCTAGTTACACTTTCTTCAACAACACCCTCATCAGAGCCCTCATTTAGAGCAGTGTACAGGCTTTCCTTTCATATGGAGACCCATGAGACTAGCAATTGTGCCCTAAACCCACTTTGGGGCCCCACATGATGACTTGCATAGAAAATTAGAGCCATCCCCTAATTCATCTCTATTGGAGCCTTCTCTCTCATCATGGCACTTAGAGGACTCAACATGGCCCTCCAACGGCCCTACATCATCATCATGTCATCAACTCAACTTGCATATGGATGGCTAGTTCATAACTTGTCATAGCTACTTGGTCGACTTGTGATCAAGACTTGTTTTTGGCACATTATTTTATTATTTTGGGGGCTCATTAGGCTAATTCGATTTAGAGAGACTCATATAAATAGAAGTGAGTCTCATTTGTGACAACTAATCATCATCACTTGGATTCTTTTCTTGTAAAAGAACTCGCACTTTTTCTTTGGAGACTATTGGAGATTCTTTGATTCATTTTGACATTTGGAGCTGAAATTTTCGAACTTCTTTGGAGCTATCTCATGATTTGTGGATGAATAAATCATATTGACATCTTGTAAGTGCTTCTTATTTAATATTTTCTTGGAATTATGTCTAATGTATGGAATTGTTGCATCTAGGTTAATGTTATTGTGCCCTAATTATTGAAAATTATTTTTGGAAAGCCTCATGGTTAGCAATTGCATATGTTACTCATTGTACGGAAAAAGATGAATGTTCCTATTGGATGAAATTTTGACTTTCTTTCAGAAAACTCCAAAAACTTAAGTGGGTAAATGTTAAAGGTTGATAGCTAGGGCATCAATCTTTAGCCTCCTTAAGGATGATTTTGGCCAATTTTAAATCATCTAGGACTCGATAGCCCAAAGAACTAGGCACTAGTCCAAGAAGTGCGGTCCTCAACTCTTCTATTCTCCATATTTTCTCCTCCTAAATTTCAGTCCCCTAAACGTACGGTGGAAATCTAGGGCTTGTAGCAAAATTTTATGGAGGTTTTCTTTCAAGAATCTAAGGGACCACACATGAAAGCTTAGGCTCTAGGCTACCTATGTTCCAAGTTTAGTGGGCATCCACCCAAGTTTCATCTATAGAGTCTCTTGCCCTAGGTGCCACTCCAAGAGGGAAAACCTAGGTTTTTCTCCCTCATCTTGGGGACTTCTTTGAGGGTTGTATGAGCTTAGTGTTAATTTTGGAATAAATCATAAGAAGCCCTTTCTCCTCCCTTTGCCTCGACCTAGTGAGTACTTTGGAAGCATTTCTTCCCACGCTTTTTCATAAAACCCTAGGTCTTGCTCAAACCTTTCTAAGGTCTTTCAAAGAGAGCAAAGAGCCTCTAGGATGTGTTCAATCATTATATAGAGCTCTTTTGAGAGGTCCTACCGCATCTTCTAGAGTCTTGACCTTCAGCATACTTAGTATCATTATTAATCTCAAACCCTAGGTCTAGATCTTCTCACCCCAAGGTTTTTCTTGGAGAGTGTGTTATCTTCTTCGAAGCATTGAGCCCTTATTGTCTCACCTTGAATGGGCTTTGTGAAATCACTTCATACCTAATTGTTGACATATCCATTTCAAGTGATTTTCTTCCTACCGGAACTCTTCCCATCAATGAGATTTTGTAAAGAACAAAGGACCTTGACTGAGGTGACAGTGGGTCATTGTTCCATTGTTGTCGATTAGTCTAGTAGTTGTCCCGTAGGTTTCCCATCCTTAGGGCTTTGCTAGATTGTGTGGTAACAAGACCCTTGTTTATGGTCGAGGAGATCAACCCTATGTACTCTCCTAGGTCATTGGGTTTGATCAAGAGACCATTGGTATGGTTGGAAAAATTGATCTTGATTACTCCCTAGAGTCATTGTGTTTGAGTGAGAGACTATTAAGCTAGTCGAGGAGATTGATGTTGAGTTCTCTCTCTTGGATCATTGGTTTTGACTGAGAGACTAGTAGGATGGTCGGAGAAATTGACTTTAACTACTCCCTTGGGTCATTGTGATTGATTGAGAAACCATTTCTATGGTTGGAGAGTTTTGCCTCATGAACAACGTTGATTGATGAACTTGATGCTATGAACCTTTCCTTATGATGACACTTGTGTTGAGAAATCAAAAGGGCAGTGATTATATAGATTTCTCTTTACTTGATAACTGCTTGTGATGTCCTTTTACTTATTAGCTTTGTTACTTATTATTATGTGGGAATCATCAAACAGCTACCAAAACAAGAAGAAAAAGAACACAAAATATGAGTTGCAAGCCAAGGCGAAAACCTCTCCACTTGAGAGGAAAACCCGTAAATCTCTTCTCTTCCTTATAGATTCTTCAATTGATGAATTCCAAGACCTTAAGAGTGACTTCAGAACCCTCTAAGACCAAGACCAACCTTTTTGGATGATGTGCTAACCCTAATCCTGTCAAACCCAGTCAAATCTCTTCCAGTAGCACTTCTTCGACCTCCAACTGCAGAAATTTCGGCCTCCACTGCAGATCTGAAATTTCGGCCCCCCCAGCAATTGTTGTTGCGACACGTGTGAGCTTCGATTTGGCTTTTAAGCCCTCCTTTGACCTTCGCCTGACTTTCCCTCACTTCAGGAGCATGAGGATTACCCTTGGTGACCTTCGCTTGACCAACTTGTCTCTTTTTCTCCAAGATCAAACTTGAAGATAGAAACCCTAGGTCTTGCTGCAGAAACCCTAGTTCTCCTTAGCACGTGTGAGAGAAAATTAGCCCAAACACAAATCTCCTTCGTTGCCTTCTTCTTCCTCTTCCTTCGCTAGAATGAGTGGTGAGTGAATGTGCTTCAAGTAGGACGAGTTCTCTTCTATTTATAGGCTCTTCAAGGGTGGACGTGGCTCTTCTTTCAGGCCGACTTGCCAGGTGTCGAACTGAATTGGTCTTGGAGGGTATCTAGACATTTTTTAAGAGAAAAATAATTTTCTTTACAAGTTACAATGTGCCCAATGGGGTCTTCAACTTATGACAATCTTTTTTGACTTCGACCTAGGACAAACCCTAGAAGCACTCAAATGGGTGCTTGACCTATAAAAATAAAAGATCTTGAGCATGAAACCCATGCTCCAATAATAATAATAATTTTTTCTTTCATTTTACACTTTAAAAGAATCAAAAGTACATTTCATCTATTTGAAGACCAAAACTAGTTACACATTTTTCAACACTCCCTCTTAACTAGGGAGGTATTCATACATGGTACATGGACATTCTCAATCTAAAGAGATCTAATAAGAAGAGTTGGATTGGTAACCCATCTGTCTAGCATCATATCAACCAGAATTGTCACATAGCAAGGCCTTGACTAACAACTCTATCTCTCCACAAGATCAGAGCACAATGCTAGCAAGACCAATGATTTATAGACACCATCATCATTGTCTCTCAAGGTGTATACTCCGCCCAGGTGTTCACCGAGTATGACCTTCTTTGGACTATTCTTGTCTTGGATAGCTAGTCCTCAAAGAATATCAGTCCACGACTACTCTTATCTTAGATGCCCTACCTCATTCTCAAAAGGTATCGAAAACCAGATGGTTACCCAATCCTCCATTTTGTCTTGCCAAGTGAAGACAAGAATGATGTGCCTATCTCTCCCTCTAACTAAGGAGGATATGTCAACTAAGCCAAGCTTGTCTCTCAGGTATACAAGCTTCTTGTTAGGAAGAGATTTCATTAATATGTCAGCTACCTGCTCATCGGTGGAGATATATTGTAGCTGCAACACACCATTTTGTACTAGCTCCCGAATATAGTGATAGTTGTTGTTTATATGCTTTATCTTTCCATGAAATATTAGGTCTTCAGACAATCGTATACAACTGGTGTTGTCACAATGTATCGTTGTAGGGTCTACCAGTCCTTCAAATAGGTTGGATAGCAACTTCCTTAACTAGACCGCTTCTCGATTTACTTCACAGGCTGCAACACTACTCAAAGAAATAGTGTCTTGCTTTCTGCTTATCCATGAGATCATAGAGGATCCCAAACTGAAACATCCTCCAATAGTGCTTCTTCCATCTTGCTCACTGCCTCCCCAATCGGAATTTGTATATCCAATTAGGTGGACATCATTCCTCCTATCATATTTCAAGCAGTAGTGGATAGTTCCTCGCAGATATCTCAGTATATGTTTTGTTGCTATCTAATGATCATGCTTTGGCTCCACTTGGAATTGACGGAGGATGTTTACTGCAAAACATGTATGGTCAAGTATTCACCAAGTACATCAGTGAGCCAATCAGTTGTCTATACTTGGAAGGATCCACAGGGCTCGATTCAAAACTCCTTGGTCTTTTCAAGTTTTTGATCATCGGAGTGGTCATAGGTTTGCAATCCATCATGTCAAACCTCTTCAACATCTTGATCGCGTACTTTCCTTGACCTAGATATATTTCATCAGGTCCTTGCCAGAATTCTAATCCCAAATAGTAATGCGTTAGTCCTAGATCCTTCATGTCAAATTTTGCTACTAGTTGCTTCTTAAATTCTTCAATTCGACCTTCTGCACCTGTCAAGAGAAGATAATCTACATATAGAAGAATGATTACAGGTTCTCCATCTACAACCTTGATATAAATAAAGGTTCGGATCAGCATAGCTTTCTGTGAAGCCTATTCTTTGTAGGTATGCATCCATTCTAGTATACCATGCCCTTGGTGCTTGCTTGAGGCCATATAATGCTATCTTCAATCTGCAAACATATGCCTTCCTATATTTAACTTCAAATCCCAAGGGTTGCTCTATATAGACATCCTCGTCTATTGTGCCATTCAGAAATGTAGCCTTGACATCCATTTGGTTGATGTTCCATCCCTTCGATACTGCCAGAGAGACCAATGAACAAATCGTTGTATATCTTGTTGTTGGAGCAAAGGTCTCTTCGTAGTCAATGCCTTCTTGTTGAGAAAAGCCCCTAGCCACAAATCTTGCCTTATACTTATCTATACTACAATATGCCGCATGTTTGATCTTATAGATCTATTTGGGAGTTACTACAGATTTGTCTTCGGGCCTAGGTACAGTCTCCCAAACTCCATTCTTCATTATAGATTGATATTCTTCATTCATGGCATCCTTCCATTCCTAATGATTGACAGCCTATGCAAAAGCGGATGGCTCTGCTTCTATTAGTTTTGTCATGTCTGCAGGATACCCAGAATATCTCTTGGGTTTCTTGCTTTCTCTAAATGAGCCTTTCATTGCCCCATGACCTTTTGCATCAAGTAGTGTAGACTTCAACCAGTTAGGTCTCTTTCTTGATTCGGTGAGGACCATAGGTTAAATGGGTTCACTGGGACCCTCGTCTTCATTACAAGATCCTTCTTCCACCCTGTTAACTTCTTCTTCAAATACTAGAAGTTCTTCGTCATCAGAGTCCGTGGGAAGTTCCTTAGATTTCTTGAATGCAATACTCTCGTCAAATATGACATCTCAACTTAATTCTATATGGTGTCCTTCCTTTATATAGATCCTATAAGCCTTAGAGGAGTTGTTGTAGCCAACAAATGTTCCTCTCATGCCTGATGGATCTAGTTTCTTTCTTTCGTCCTTTGGTATATGAATATATATGGGACACCCAAAGATACAGAGATGTTTTACAATTGGTTTCTTCCCAATGAATACTTCTTTGGGAATCTTGTTGTCCAGTGACATATGGGGACTTCGATTTTGAATATATATTGTTGTCTTCGTGGCTTGACCCCACAGGAATTTTGGTAGATCTTGATCATGTAACGTTACCTTTACACTTTCTTCAATGGATCGGTTATTTCATTCTGCAACTCCATTTTGTTCGGGATTATATGAGACTATCAACTCCCTCTTAATCCCAGATTCCTTACAGAAGGCTATAATTTCCTTAGATGTATACTCTCCTCCATTATCAGATCTTAGTATCTTGATTCTTCTTTTTGTAAGGTTCTCTACTTCAACTTTGAATTCTTGACATTTTGTAAATACTTCATCCTTGGTTTTCATTAAGTAAACCCAAGTCTTTCTTGAATGATCGTCTATAAATGTGACATAATATAGATGACCTTCGAGTGATTTAGGAGTCATAGGGCCACATACATCAGAGTGAATGAGATCCAAGATTTCTTTTGACCGTGAAGCACTGCTTCCAAATGGTCTCTTGGTATTCTTACCCAAAGCACATCCCTTACATACTCCTTTGTGATCTTTCAATTCAAGGATTCCATCTACTATGGAGCTTAGCGTTGGAAGGATTTTGAAATATCCTCTATGCCATAATTCACACGAGTGACACATCAACCTGTAGAGTCTTCCTTCTCAGATACCAATTACTCTAGCATTCTATGCTTGAGTTTTTACTCCATACTACAACCTTTCCATCAATGAAATCTACTCTATCTCCCTTATCTTCTAGATTTGAAATGGAAAGTAAGTTCTAATGCAAACCTGGAACAAATAAGATGTCATTGAAGTGAATGTTGCTTCCATTTCTAGCTCTATGGAGATTAATCCAATTCCTCTTACGAGAGAGCTCTTATTATCTCCACGTTCCACTGAGTAAGAAGGATTTCCCTTTCATAATGTCTTCAATTCTTTATGATGACCAGTCACATGCCTAGATGCACTGCTATCAATTACCCAAATGCTCTCGTCTTGGAATGTGCCAGTGTGCGCCGAGAAGAGACCTTCATCTTTTGCCTTGATTGCTTCCTCCTTTGTAGTGAATAGGAGATTCCATGCTTCCTTAAAGATTTTCTTGATATAGCTTGCACCTTTGAACACTTTTTGATGAGCTTCTTCAATGTACTGGAGATATTCATAATGCCCTTAGTCAACCTTAGCTCTAATACCATGTTCAAAAATCAAAAGGGCAGTTATTATATAGATTTCTCTTTACTTGATAACTACTTGTGATGTCCTTTTACTTATTAGCTTTGTTACTTACTATTATATGTGTGAATCATCAAACAAGTACCAAAACAAGAAGAACAAGAACACAGAATATAGGTTGCAAGCTAGGGCAAAAACCTCTCCACTTGAGAGGAAAACCTGCAAATCTCTTCTCTTCCTTATAGATTCTTCAATCGACGAATTCCAAGACATTAAGGCTGACTTTAGAACCCTCCAAGACCAAGACCAGCCTTTTTCGATGATGTGTTAACCCTGATCCTGTCAAACCCAGTCAAATCTCTTCTAGTAGCACTTTTTCAACCTCTAGCTACAGAAATTTCGGCCTCCACTGCAAATCTAAAATTTCAGCCCCCCAGCAGTTGTTGCCACACGTGTGAGCTTCAATCTGCCTTCTAAGCCCTCCTTTGACCTTCGCTTGACTTTCCCTCACTTTAGGAACATGAGGATTACCCTTGGTGACCTTCGCTTGACCTGCTTGTCTCCTATTCTCCAAGATCGAACTTGAAGATAGAAACCCTAGTTCTCCTTAACATGTGTGAGAGAAAATTAGCCCAAACACAATCTCCTTCGTACTCCTCCTTCTTCGTTGCCTTCTTCTTCCTCTTCCTTCACTAGAATGAGTGGTTAGTGAATGTGCTTCAAGTAGGATGAGTTCTCTTCTATTTATAGGCTCTTCAAGGGTAGACGTGACTCTTCCTTTAGGCCGACTGGGTCTTGCACGGTATTTGGACACTTTTTAAGACAAGAATAATTTTCTTTACAAGTTACAATGTGCCCGATGGGGTCTTCAACTTATGACAATGACTCTTTTGACTTCTTGACCTAGGACAAACCCTAGAAGCATGCAATGGGTGCTTGACCTATAAAATAAAAGACCTTTAGCGTGAAACCCATGCTCCAATAATAATAATAATTTTTTCTTTCATTTTACACTTTACAAGAATCAAAAGTACATTTCATCTATATGAAGGCCAAACCTAGTAACACATTTTTCAACAACTTGTACATCTGACTTTGTGATCTCTTCCATAGGTAATTACCAAGAGACCAGTAGGTTGGTCGGGGAGATTGATCTTGAGAGGCAATGAAAAGTACCTCACTAGCTAAGAGGGAGTGTTGAAAATTGGTAGCTTCGGTCGGTATTTTCATCAATAAAATCAAAAGAGAAAAATTGAGTTTATATTTACCCCACAAGTGTTCAAGTCAGCCCTTCCAAGATCAAGTTGGCCTACCCAAGGGACACACTCCTTTGCATGGACGAATCACTATATACTGAGCCTATTTGCTCTCCTCCAAGGCAGATCAGAGTCTATGTACCAGGACAACGATTAATTGAAACTTGCAGGGATGTCATTTTTTATGAGGATGCTGCTTTCTAGAAGTCCAAGGGATCACACTTGGACTCTGATGATGAAATACAGGTGGCTCCTAATAATGTGGAATCAAAACCTAAAGAACCTGAACCTATGAAACAAGATCCTCAAGAAAGAGTCTTCTTTGCTACTAGAAAATCAACAATAAAGGAAACCTTAGAAAGTCCTCATGAAAATTCTAAGCCATATTCGAATTTTCTGTAAAATATTTCCAACAATGTTCACTTGTATATAGTTCAGAAAATTTCCAGTGTACTTAACAAATTAACACAGAAAAATTCCAGCCATCAAATTCATTTGATTTTGGTAAATTTCCATGCAATGTTTCATGTGCTGAGAATTGTACAGGCAACAAAATACATATTTATGGAAGCTAAAAATGATTAAACATTAAATATGGACCAACCATCATTACATGCACTCCTAAATTTATTTTCATATCCGAAAATGAACTTTGTAACTTGACTTCATGTTTTTCTCAAAACAATTTTATGATTGAGAAACCTAAAATGTACTATTTGACGATATAGGTGATAATGCTACTATTTTTTTATAACGTATTATATTCTCGAGATGAATATTTCAGCTCTATCCAACTTTTGATAGAGGAATATTGTAAAGGTGCATGCCATCTTAGGTATGAGTGGAATATTTTGGCTCTACTCCCAGCCTTGTTTCCATGGACATTTCAGCTCGTATGTAAACAATGTTTGATTTCTCCCTATTTTGGTCCGAAGCCAAACATATAGGAAAAAAATTCTATGTAAACAAAGAACTATGGTAGCTCCATTGGTTATATGATTACACCTAATTCTTGTAGTTTGCACATGTAGAGTAGGAGTGGGAGAAATAACCCTTTGAAAGGCACTAAAGTAGAGGTATAAACCCTCTATTATGAACATTTACTTTCATGTATGGCTTAGTTCACTTATTCCATTCTCCTATGCAAAACAAATTTTATAAAGTTGAACAATCATTCGGAATGGTAGAGATAAGAGATAGACCACCCAACCACATAATTCCACTCCTTTCGCTTGGAGAATCTTCTCACAGGTGCAACTAGAGATTCTGGGGGTTCTCATGCATTCTCCTCCAAAAAGTGAATGTCCCGAAATAGGACCCAGCTGCAACCCCTCATATTAATATGAGCGGTAAAGACATCTCTGCAAGGCGTACATACCTTGTTTTTCTTGGCTTGAGTGTGGTTGACCATTGTGGTCCTCCTTAGGGAATCATGTGGTGTGAGGTGACTTATGTGGTGGATCATCTTGGTACATGATTTGCATGTTTTTTGGTTGAGGGGGCTAGGAATTTATGGTGGGATGTAGTGCTTATATTGTTCCTAGCACTCACACATAAATTTGGCTTACAGTGGTAATTAGAAGGAAAATATTTGGGCATATACGAACGAAAAAGAAGGGGCCAGCCCATTTTACAACTTAACTAAGGTGAGGACATAATGCTAAAGATATATCATATCTTACGATGGGACCACAACCTTCATCACTTTAACCATTATAAAGGCATATATGTGATCAAGCAAAGTTTAAAAAGGTATATAAATAAAATGGTCACCCCTTTGTTTATCTCATACACTAAGCCTATCCACTATATTTATGATGTAAAATAGCCTTGTAAAACTAACCAGTCCCCTCAATGACTTAAAAATGTTACGGGGTACTCAAATTTTTCTTTCTATTTTTACTAGCTTGACAATAAGCTCTGATACCACTTTGTAACATACTTGATCCCTTAATACTCGATTATGGATATGGGGTATCAGATTCTCTTCTTCTTCACAAGCTTAACAATCAGCTCTGATACCACTCTATAACACTCCCTCCCACCCCCTTGTACTATCTTGGGTCATGGGAGGTGTTACTTGATAATCTATCCCAATCTATTAGGAAGATGGTGTTAGAAAATTCCACTTTTTCAAATGTCGTTAAAACTCAAAACCGATGCTACCATTGCATTCAACTCGTCTAGAGCTTTCCAGCGATGTAAATTTAATCTAAAACCAACTCCCAGATTGAAAGTTATGCCCTCTTGAAGTTTGACCAATCAATTATGACCACATCAGCATTGAACTGCCACATGGCTATTGCCTAGCCCACATGGCACCGCCATGTCATCATCATGTGGGTCCACATCATCACTAGTCCAGACCAGATTCCAACTAGTCTAAAGTGAGAAAGGCAAGGCTTACTAAGGTGATAGTGGGTAGCTTGCCTGAGTTTCCCTTGGGGTCTCACAATTATGATTTGGAATTTTGAACAAAGTGAGAAGCTAGGAGGTAATAGGGAGAAACCCTAGAAGAGAAAAAAAAATACATTTCATTTTGTAGCTCTTATGAGAGAAAAAGACTGATTTTGCGGCATTTGGAAACCCTAGTGAAGCTTGGTGTATTTGTTGTGGAGAAGATTGTGGGAGCCAGTCTTGTATACTTGGGGACTGCAATTGTAGGTTCCAAGGAGGATTTAGCATGTACTTCAGGTCTATGTATATATGAAGTCTTCCTGAGGATTTAGCCTGATGAGTTAACTCTAAGTGGTCAACTGTTGTGAATTGAAATAAGAGTTCTTGTGACCAAGTCCCCAAGCCAGCTATATTTGATATGTTAATACTTGATGTCCTTGCCAGATCAACTGTACCATAGCTATGCCCACAGTTTACCCCGGTTACCATCAGTCAATGATAGTGAACTCTTTGAGGGTTTCCCATGCATGGTTACATGGAAAAATAAATAAATATATATGAAATGTTCCAACAGTTCAAATTTTATTTACTTGCAGATTTACATTTTAGCTTACATTATCTTCATTATTGAGTTGTTTCTAGCACGATTTATGCATGCTGATTTGATATAACATTGAACAGAATATGTTGAGTGATTTAACAAACACATAGAAGCAGAAAGGGCATATTTAATGCTATAATTACCTGTTGTTATAAGTCTTTTCAGCTCTGTAATTTGCTTGGAAAGTGTGCTCTGAGGGCCGGAACTTGTTCGCATTGAAGTACACTTGATTAGTATTTATTTTATTGGGCTGCGTTGTGAAATGCTAAATTGAATAGAAGTGAAGTATGTGCTGCTGTAATTTAATATTTCAGATCAGCCCCAAGTCTGGAATTTCACAGGAATTAGATCCAGGAAACCTCAAGGTTGAAGTGAAATTTCTAAATTTACATTAAAAGTGACAATTCTCAAAACTCCCACATGGTATAGAGCATTTCAAAGATTTCAGTGTCTAATACTACGGCCTCACAATAATCTCACATTCTAATATTTCATTTACAACAATTCAAGTCTGAGACCTTAGTTTCTTAGTTTAGTTTCAGTTCCATAAACTGAGATTCATCACTGAATGCAAAATTTGCCAGTGACATTAGTCCCAAGGAAATACAGGCAACTGCGTGAGCAGCATTTTTAGACTAATACCTTCCCTACGAGAAATAAAAACACCACAATATTCCATCCTAGAAGAAAAAGAAAGAGTGATTACAAAGCTCTGAAATATAGACAGTCTTCAATAGACTTTAACAGCAAGGAGGAGGAAATTAACAGAATTGAACGTGAACAACAAATACTAACAAGACATGTACTTCAATTTGTCTCTTCATGCTCATTGTATTCAACTGTAACTTTTTGTGTGATTCTTTTACATTAAACCCTAGCATTTCAGTGCAAAATAGGTCATTGTAACCTCCTAGTCTATGTGATGAGTTGGTGTCCTTTCAAGATTGAAGTGATTTAAAGGCATCATTTTAAATCCCCTGAAGGTATCATGCTACTGTAATCCAAGGTCCAATTAAAAGCAAACGAGGTGAACAATCAGTGGATATAGCAGAAGTACCTGAAATGAAGATCCAGTGTCATTACGGTCCAATTCAGCTCCATGGTGATCTTTCCTTGAAAAGCTATTATTATCTTTATCCAAAGTAGCCCTTTCAACAGCTTTTGAATAATTCCGGAGAAGTGGAAATGCTGATTTGTTCGTACTTAACCTTTCCCCTAATCCAGCCCTTGAGCACAAAGAAATCACTCTGCTCCATCTAGAAAGCATTCCTTGCCCAGGTACTATACTCCCAGAGTAAATATAAAGATGGTTATAAATATGCCCTCAAGTTTTTTGTGAAACTGTACATATAGGTTCTATTTGCAGACAAAGGTAAAAACAAAATTATTTTTTCTTCTTGTCTAATCATTTGATGTGGAATAGTGTGTGTAATAGCAAAATCAAGTAGTTCTTAAACAATATTCTTATAAGAATTGTTTGATAAGTAATAAAACACTACCACATATAGGTCCTGAATGTCCCAGACTACCATGCAAAAGAAAGGAAGCAGGAAGCAAATAGGTGGTGGAAAATCTACACAAATTTTTTCAAAAACTGTAAGTTGCTTATTTTGTCTTCAAGGATTAATGCACAAAATAAATAAAATTCAAAACATGAAGTTAAATTTTCAACAAAGAGAAGTTGACTTTCAATTTTTTTAAGATTTAATTGCACCTTCGGCTCTCCATCAGTTAAAACATGTAGCTAAAGTGAACCTAGCTGAACTGTGTCTTTGTTCATCACTCCTAAGTTTCCTTGCATTCATAAGCATCTATGTTTATGCAATTTAATATGCCTGTAAAGTAACTTATTTCATCCCTGAAAACATGAATTGCTGCAAAGAATCTCTCTATCACCATACAAAATTAACAGCCCATCTAGTATCCTCGAAATGCCAGGCAATTTTGTTATGTTTTTTACGAAAGTTGACTGCAATAAGAACGTTCTATAAGAGACATACAAGTGAAACATGGGTTTAAGGCCAGACCTAGTTAAAACTTTCATTCAAAACATTCTCTAAGGGCCACTTATATTAAACTAATATTAAAAATAATAGAGTTCAACCTATTTAATTTCCACTCACTGCAATTCATTAACAATTTCAGTCAAGGATAAATCCAAACAAATTCGAAAGAGGTTGCTGGTTTTGCCTTTATTTAAAGTGCACAATGACGTTAATCCACCGTTGTGGTTATTTGATGGACATTAATAAAATTATGTTATCTTATTAATGAGCTTTAGCTGAGCACCTTACTTCACTATATCTAGGGGTAGATAAAGTTTTTAGTCCCCGCCTTTGTTGGAATTTGTTGGACATTAATAAAATTAAAATTATCTCATTCAATCTTATTAATGATCTGTTTCAAAGTAATTATCAACGGGTAGTTTACTTTTACATTATCAAATACGCAATGGGCCCAGTTTTCACTGGACACCTTGCTTTACTGTATCCAAAGGTAAACAAAGTTTAAGAGGGTTTGACAAATTCAGGAAGCCCAATCTATTTCTTGGGTTAGAGTATATTTGGCAGGAGAATGAAACTCATACTCAGGTGCTCATATTTGGTAAATTTTTAGTTTATAAATCTGTATATATGCAATCGGAATTTTAAAAGTTCTTTGGAAATTTCTTGGCTTCTCATGTGTATGCTCTAATAAACTTAATATGATACAAAAAATAATAATAGTAATAATAATATAAATAAAAATAAGATTCATCTTTCAAAAGTAATAAGAAGAAAATATCACGGTATCAGAGCAATAATTGTGGTCCATTGATTTGTTGTCTAGTAGTCAAGATGGGGTGTCTCCCTGCAAAAAACCCAGGTTCAAACCCCAGCAGGAATAGAACCCTATAATAATAATAATCTAATTTTAAGGTCATGGCCAAGCCAAACGCCAAATTGGTGTATGAAACCCCCTTGTTTGTGGGACAAGGGACTCCACTCCACACAACAATTTCGCTGCTAAATTCTATGGAAGTGTACATACTCTACCCCCCTCCGGATTTAAATCTGTGACCTGTTATGAGGAAACACATATTCTTAACCATTAGGCCCACTTAAGCTATACAATATATGTGTTGACTGAGTTTGATAGCTCCCAACATTGAAATGGCCTTCAGATAATGAGGAATCATGGTTCAAACTTGCAACCCTTTCACTGCCTGCACGACTATACAATGGTGGCATGACAGCCTGTTATTTTTCTTCAGCAACAAAGATTGATGAGCAAGGGTTCGTAAACAGTGAACAGTGGAAAAAATACACCCCCACAACCTCCCATTTAGTTGACATCTACATGGAAATTTGAAGAATTGCTTCTTAATGCAAATTCATTAATTTCACCTCAAATTTGAAGTTCTCTGGAACTATTTCCTGTGAATCCTCAACCTCGTGGCTGAATCTGAAATATTTCACTCCTGTCCAACGAAAATACAGAAGGCAGCCAAAGAAAATAATCACGAAACAATTTTACTTCAAGGGAAATACTTTTCCAGCCCTTACGACACAAATCCCAATATATACCAGATCTGAAAATTACTTAATTACAGCAGATTAATTATAGTCATAACTCTGGCAACTTAGCTTCTATATGTTTATCAGCAAACAGCCCTACGTAGTACAAACTAGCAGCGAGGGTCAGCTCAATTGGTCGAGTTCCCGTCGTTAAAGCACCTTTGCTATTGAGAGGTCACGGGTTCAATTCTCTCGACACACTCAGCGTCAGGCTCCATGGTTGAGCCAGCAAGAAGGGATTCCTTCGGCTGGATCTGCCTAGTGCAAATATTCCGTGGATGTAGCGGCCACAGATATCCGGGGTCCGTGAACCACATTATAATAAAAAAATTTAAATTTAAAATAAAAACTTAAAAAAAAAAACATTGCTACAAACTACTCATTCATCGTAAAATTATAAGCTGAAAATAAGATCTGCAAGTACACAAAATTTGGACAGCAAAGCATACTTAATAAATACATCAGAATGTAATTAAATGCACATACCAACAGCTTGTCCCAAGCTGGTACAAAGTAGTCCTTAAAGCTTATCACAAGTTAGTAATCTCCAATGCTCTTGAAACCCTACCTAGTGTATCCACCATAAATAGTAAACCATTACCAGCAATACAAAGACCTAGCAAGGACGTGCTCCACAACAAGCTAGCATCAACAACTCCAAGTCCACCCTTGATCTTTCACCAAGCTTGCCTCACACAAGCTCTTCAAGGAAAGCATTCCAAGTCTTCTTTAGAGTTTCTTTGCCACAAACCCTAGGTCCTTCTCCCACAAGGGCTCATGTTGAAAATTGTAACAAGGTTCAGTCTCCATAATGACCTAATTGTAATCATGAAAATTGTATATTCTTTATAAAGAAAGAAAAAGAAATTATACTTTTATTTTGGAGTGCGGGTTTCATATTCATCTTTGAGCCAAAAGCATGTTCTTCGTGCTTTTAGGTTTTCTAGCATTTCTAGGATAAAGAATAATATTGGTCATGTGTTATATTCCCATTTGGACTCATTGTAATAAAGAAAGACATTTATTTTATCAAGAAAAAGCCATTTTGTATCCCAAGACCAATTCGGCCAAAGAGTAGATCAAGTCGGCCTAAGGGAGGGCTATTTGACCCCTCAAGGAGGCTATAAATACAAGGAGCTCGACCTCATTTGAGACACTCATCCAAGACAAGTTTGATCTACAATAGCGAAGGAGAAGAAAAGCTAGAAGGACGAGGAAAGGAAGAATCGAAGTTTCTTGGGCTAAATCTCTCTCTCTATCCATACGTGTGAAGTTGGGGTTTTTGCGAAGTTGTTGTTGTGGGAAGCCGAAATTCTAAGAAGCACTTGTAGGGCCAAATTTCTGGGACGAAGTTGCAGTAGGTTGAAGTTTGGAAGTTGTCTCAAAGAAGATCTGTTGGGGGTTAACTTGGTGCTTGGTAGGGTTGCTGGCTTTGGTGTTTGGGTCTTGGAAGTCTCTTTGTAAGCAGATTCTATATAAGAAGAGAAGCATTTTTCTGGGTTTTCCCCTTGGGGGGGTTTTTCCCTGGCTTGGAGCCTATATCTTGTGTACTCTATCGTGTTGTGATCTTCATTGTTTCAATAATTGCTTGATGAACAAGATCTAATAAAGTATTAAAAAGGCCAACACACATCACAAGTAATTATCAAGTAAAGGAAAATCTCTATAACATCTAAGTCTCCTGATTTTCCAACATGGTATCAGAGCTAAGGTGCAAGGACATTGAAGATCACATCTTAGTTGGCACTATAGAAAGAGTTACAAGGAAGGGTTTCAAGTTTCTTAGGAATCTCGCTACATCTATAAAGATTGCATATTGAAGATCATCTCTAAGATTGCGAAGGAAGTAGTAGATGGAAGTTTGTTCTCTACCTTATCCGTCACTTTCAAGGATGAGAATGTATGGGTTATTAACAACGGTGCCTCCAGACATATGACAGCAGAATGCAGTCAACTGTAAACCCTATCTAAAGGAAACTCCTCTCACTCAATTGAACTTGGAGATAAGAAGAGATATCCAATGAGAGGCATTGAATCTACTTCGTTGGAGCTCAAATCTAGTGGAAGCATTCACCTCAACAATATTTTATATGTTTCAAGTTTGAAGAAAAACTTACTTTCTATTTCTTGTCTAGAGGATAATGGTGATAGAGTTGCTTTTGTTGCTGGCAAGTTTTTCGTTTGGGGTAAGGGCTCTAGTATTGATGATGCTAGGGTGATTGGGATCTATGAGGGGGCATTATATAGACTTTTTACACCTATATCTCATGCCCTAGTCCACTCGGTTGTGAGTCCTTCTAAATTATGGTATAGACGGTATGAACACCTTCACTATAATATTTTTCCATCTCTAAGTCAAATGGTCAATGGCATCCCCGAATTGAAGGAAGAACATGAAGGGACCTGTAAGGGATGTGCTCTAGGCAAGAAGGTGAAGAAGCCATTTGCAAGAAGTGATACCAGATCTAAGGAAGTTTTAGATCTCATACACTCATATGTATGTGGGCCTATGGCAGTTGAGTCTCTTGGTGAGCATCAATATTATGTAACTTTCATTGATGATTTCTCAAGGAAGACTCGGTTATACCTTCTCAAAAACAAGGGCAAGGTATTCAAAACATTTCAAGAGTTCAAGAATGAAGTGGAGAACCTAAGCGAGAGAAATATCAAGACTCTGAGGATAGACAATGGTGGAGAATACATCTCCAAAGAATCGATAGCTTTCTATAAGGGAGCAGGGATCAAGAGGGAGCTTATCATTCCTTATAATCCTGAACAGAATGGCATGGCTGAAAGGAAGAATATAAATATTGAAGAATGTGTCAGGGCCATACTACATGATCAAGATCTCCCTCAATTCTTATGGGAGAGGCATGTATGACAGTTGTTTACTTGCAACACCGAAGTCCTCACAAGATTCTCAACAACATGACTTTGGAAGAAGCATTTACAGGAAAGAAGCCAAGTGTGGATCGTCTTCGCATATTTGGGTGTCTTGTGTATATTCATATACCCAAGGACAAGAGAAAGAAGTTGGATCCTACCAGTCTAAAGGGCATCTTTGTTGGGTATAGTGTTTCATCAAAGGCATATAGAATATATATTAAGGAGGATCGTCAGATTGAAGTGAGCAGGGATGTCATCTTTGATGAAAGTATAGCTTACAAGAAATCAAAGGATGTTGTGGTTAACTCTGATGAAGAAGAGATACCTATCTTTGAAGAATTCAAGGGGCAATGATGGTCAAGATCAGACATCTACTCAAGAAGAAGTTGAAGGTCCTAGTGAGCCTATACAACAAATGATTGTTCCAGAAAATCGAAAGAGGCCTACTTGGTTGAGAACTACTCTACAAGAAGCAGAAGGACATATAACATCGGGGACCTTTAGGGAAAATAAAAGACCGAAGAGGTATTTTGGGTATGTTGCATATATGACAAAGCTTATTGAAGTAGAACCTTCCTCTTGTGAAGATGCAGTGAAACATCAAGAGTGGAGGAATGCTATGCAGGAAGAATATCAGCCCATAATGAAGAATGATGTCTAGGAGATTGTCCCTAGGCCAAGTGACAAATCTATAGTCACTTCAAAATAGATTTACAAGATAAAGCACGTTGCAGATGGGATCATTGATAAATACAAAGCAAGGTTTGTGGCAAAAGGCTTCTCACAAAAAGAAGGGATTGATTACGAGAAAACCTTTACTCCCACAGCTAGATATACAACAATAATATTGTTTGTTTTGTTGGTTGCTATTATCAAGACAGCTTTCCTAAATGGGACCATGATGAGGAGATTTACATTGAGCAACCTCAAGGATTTGAAATAAATCAGAGGGAGATTCATGCCTGCAAGCTGAAGAAAGCTCTATATGGCTTAAAGCAAGAACCTAGAGCTTGGTATGCAAGAATGGATGCATACCTATTGAGACTTGGTTTTACCAAGAGTACTACAGATCCTAACCTATATATCAAGGTGGTCTAGGGTGAACCATTATCATACTCTTGTATGTGGATGATCTACTAGTCATAGGTGTAGAGCATCAGGTTCAGGAATGCATGAAGCAGTTAGAAGTCGATTTTGATATGAAGGATCTTGGGATCATGCATTATTATTTGGGACTAGAAGTATGGCAGAAGCCAAGATAGATATATCTTGGTCAAGGTAAATATGTGATTAAGATACTTCAAAAGTTTGGCACGATGGATAGCAAGCCTATGATTACCAATTTAAAGAAGTTGAGGAATTCAGAGTCTAGTCCAGTGAATCCTACTTGCTACAGAAAGTTGATTGGGTCCTTGATGCATCTGGTAAATATGTGATTAAGATACTTCAAAAGTTTGGCATGATGGATAGCAAGCCTATGATTACCAATTTAGAGAAGTTTAGGAATTCAGAGTCTAGTCCAATGGATCCTACTTGCTACAAAAAGTTGATTGGGTCCTTGATGCATCTGGTAAATACAAGACCGGATATTTGTTTTGCACTGAATGTCCTTAGTTTTAGATGGAGCCAAAACATGATCATTGGATTGCAGCCAAGCATATCCTAAGATATTTGCCTGGAACCATACATCACTACCACCAGTATACTGGCAATGAAGTCCAACTCATGGGATATATAGATTCAGATTGGGGTGGTAGTGAGACAAGATGGAAGAAGCGCAATCGGTGGATGCTTCAGCCTAGGGTCTTCCATGGTCTAATGAATAAGCAGAAAGCAGGATACAATTGCTTTGAGTAGTGTTGAAGCAGAGTATGTCGCTACAAGTGAAGTCTATCAGGAAATTGTTTGGCTCATAAAGTTATTATTAGATTTGTTTGAAGGACCGATTAGCCCTACACATTTACATTGTGACAATGAAAGTTGTATAAGATTGACAAAAGACCCAATGTTTCATGCTAGGATGAAGCATATAAACAACAAGTACCACCACATCAGAAACCTGGTACGAGATGAAGTCATAGAACTACATTATATACCTACTAACGAACAGTACCAGATATACTGACTAAAGCATTACCAAATAAGAAGCTTGAGTATTTAAGAGACAAGCTTGGATTGGTAGATATCTCCTCCCTAATTGAGAGGGAGTGATATTGGATAGTTCTTGTCTTTATGGGTCAAGCACTTGACTACGACTAACAGCCATAAGTCTTAGTGAAGGCCATAAAGAAAGAATGGAGTCTAGAGGACCGGATAAGCATCTAAGATTGGAACTTCATATGGATTAGAGAATCCAAGAAAAAGTTGTTGACCGATACTCTTTGAGGATGAGGTAGGGCATCCAAGACAAGAGTAATCGAAGAGAACCAATATTCTTTGAGGGTTCGAGATTGGAAACCCAAGATAAGCATAGTCCTAAAAGGACGTACCCGATGAACATCCGGATCGGGTTTGTGCCTTAGAGGTAGTGTGGCAGCTCACATAAATCCTCCCAGCATAATGCTCTCTAATAAGGATGAGCTTGTCTAGTTAAGGCCTTCAAGGACAGTGTTGGTTATGATAAAGATGCTTGACAAAGATGGTTTGTCAATCCGACTCTTCTTATGAGAATACTTCAAGATTGAGATTCCTTGTACCATGTAATGGGATTATGAATACCTCCCTAGTTAAGAGGAAGTGTTGAAAATTATAACTAGGTTAGGTTTTCATAATGACCTAATTATAGTCATGACATTGTATATTCTTTATAGAGAAAGAAAAAGAAATTATATTTTTATTTTGCAGAATGGGTTTCAACTCAAGTTCGAGTCAAAAGTATGCTTTTTGTGCTTTTAGGTTTTCTAGGTCTTTTTAGGTCTTTCTAGGATAAAGAATAATATTGGTCATGTGTCATAGTCCCATTTGGACTCATTGTAATAAAGAAAGATATTTATTTTATCAAGAAAAAGCCATTTTGTATCCCAAGACCAAGTCGGCCTAAGGGAGGGCTATTCAACCCTCAAGGAGGCTATAAATACAAGGAGCTCGACCTCATTTGAGACACTCATCCAAGACAAGTTCGATCTACAATAGCGAAGGAGAAGAAGAACTAGAAGGACGAGGAAAGGAAGGAAGAATCAAAGTTTCTTGGGCTAAATCTCTATCTCTGTCCATACATGCGAAGTTAGGGTTTCTGTGAAGTTGTTGCAGGAAGCCGAAATTGCAAGGCCGAAATTCTGAGAAGCAATTGCAGGGCAGAATTTCTGGGACGAAGTTGCAATAGGTTGAAGTTTGGAAGTTGTCTTAGAGAAGATCTTGATGGCGGCTAACTTGGTGCTTGGTAGGGTTGTTGATTTTAGTCTTTGGGTCTTGGAAGTCTCTTTGTAGGCAGATACTATATAAGAAGAGAAGCACTTTTCTAGGTTTTCCCCTTGGTGGATTTTTTCTCTGGCTTGGAGCCTATATCTTCTGTACTTTGTCTTGTTGTGATCTTCATTGTTTTGATAATTGCTTGATGAACAAGAGCTAATAAAGTATTAAAAAGGCCAACACACATCACAAGTAATTATCAAGTTAAGGAAAATCTCTATAACATCTAAGTCTCCTGATTTTCCAATAGCTCAAACCCTAGAACTTCAAGTCTTGTCTAGGAATTGCCTCTCACAAACCCTATCGCCTTCCTCCTTTGCATAAAGACAAGTATAAAAGCTCAAGAAAAGTTTATCTTCAAGATATAAATGACCTAACAAACTCTCGCATCTCTAAGACAAGATGATGTGATTAATGGTGGATGCAAAATAAAGGTTATGTGCTTGTTTCATATAAAATAGGTGAGGGAGGCCCACATTAGTAAACTGGACAATCTAACAAGCTCCACAAACAACTATCTCAAGCAACCTAACTAATCATTAGATAGGTCCACATGTGACATGCTCCAACTCTAAGGTGGCACATCAAGCTCCAAGGTAAGCAATCCCATCAAGCAAGGGTCCCAAGGCCAGCACTCCACAAGATAAGGTCCAACACTCCCCTCCAAATATCTCCTATGCTCCAGCACTACCTCCTAAGCCATGTGCTCCTCCAAGTCTCCCAAAACTCCATGAATGCTCCTCCAACCCAAGCATCCCCAAGTCAAGCACAAGTCTCCATGTAAGCGACCAAGTGGCCCTGTGCTACCAAGGGCCCAACACCCTCCTCCTAAATTCCCTAATGCTCCTCCTCAATTTAGGTTCTCCTACCAAGCAAACAATGAATCCCTCTATGTGTGCCTCGTGAAGAATGTCACTATGCCACATAAGATGCCAACCTCCTAAGGAAGCGCACTGCATAAGCATCGAGTCAAGGTCTACCATTCCGTGAGTAAGTTATTTCCAGTGTGTGTCCTCTTAGATTATAATCAAAGGTAGCCATCACAACATACACTCCACATCACATGAAGCACCCCAAGCATGGTGTAAACACTTTTGATGTAAATCCAAAGGCTAACAATCTCTTCCCCCTCCCTAGTAAATCTCTCTATTTGGGCTTCCCACATTAAAAATATCACGGCAAGATTGGAGCAAGTCGAGTCCCAAAATAGTAAAGTACAATCCAAGGTTATTGATCTTACAAACAAGGTGGTTGAAGTGGAATCGGACAACCTCAATGTGAAACCACTAGTTGTCAGGATTAAAAATAAGGACAATATACATCTCCAAATCCTACTCAAGCACCCCTCCAAAATGCAATCTGAAATTTCAAAATTCAAAAACATGCAACAAGAGATAAGGCCCCAACAAAATCTATTCAAACAAGAGGTGGAAATTCAACAATAGAATATAAACTCTTGGGTACAAATCGTTCAAAAGAAGAGAAGTTGTCCCCTACCCCTCACCACCCCCCTCATCAAGTTGAAGAGGTGGTCCAAGCCAAAATCGCAGAAAAACTCGTTAAGCATACCAGGGAGCTCAACCTTAGGGTACACTGACTCACCCCCCACTACTTTAGGCCCTCTGCAAATGGGCACTTTTTTCCTTTACAATCCCCTTGATATAAAGGACATCAACCTCGAGCGAGCTTGAGTTGATGCCAAATCAATTCTTTTCATTTATTTTAGGCCTTCGTGGCATCATCTTAGTCCTCCTAGGTAAGAGATGACTTTCCTCCCTCTTGCATAGGATCTTTCTGGATGTCGATCTCATGAAATCTCAAGTCACCAATCTCAAGCAATCCTTTATGTTCTATGTTGTGAGATTGCATGAATTTGTTGATTAGAATACTTTATTTAGATGCACAATAAAATCTAAAGAAAGCAATAGCACAATCATAAGACAATTACACCACAATAATTGACAAAAATAGTACACAAGAAGGTCATAAAACAACATAATAAACAACATCTAATTTCCACATTTAAGAATTAATAGCATCCGCATTGATAGATCACATTGACCATAGGTTGAGAAGTTATGAATCACATATCACTCCTTTTATGATGTTTCTATGCAACCCCTTATCCATATCGCCTCTACCTCCCCTCTTGTCATCTTTCCCCTATGTTAACATCAAGAGAGTAATTAGGGTTATGAGCACTAGCCAGGCAACTAATGAGGAAGACTTCCAAGCCAAGTTCCTTGAGCATGGAATTCACTCTCTTAACTCCTACATTGTTTGATTTGTTAAATTATATCATCTATTTTAGTTTCCCCAAGGCATGGTCTTATCATATAATCCACTCAATTTTCAAATCAGGGGCTACCTCAAATCCAATTAACTATAGAACCATCACTATTGTACACACGTTATCCATGCTCTATGCTATAGTTCTTCATTAATGGTTCTCAAATGAGCTTGAGACGAAGCACCGCAAGGCTAGAGGATATACTGGTTTCTACCTAGAGTACCTAACTATTGACCATATCATCACAACCAAGGCCATTATTCAAGAGGCTCATCATTGCTCTTTGAGAGTCTTATGTTGTTTTGGGAAATTTCAAAATGCATTTGACATTGTCCCAAGAGAGGCCTTGTTTCAAAGGCTTTGCAACAATTGTATTTCAAAAACCTTCTTGGTTGCCATTATGAAACTCTATGAGTCAGTTCTTTGTTGTCTCTGTATAGCCCATGGCCTTTCTAATTTCATCCAAAGAGCGGTTAGGGTTAAGCATGGGAGCCCCATCTCATCAACTCTCTTTATGATTTACATCAATAAGCTAGAGTCTTTTCTCTATGAGGACATTCATGACGGTTATGGTTGTCTTGTACGTCATGTGTTGATACCTATGCTTCCTTTTGTAAATGATTTATCATTTTGGCCTTCTCACCTAAGGGTCGACAACGACAAATCAATGCTCTATCCAACTTCTACAATCTTCAGCAATTGACGATTAACCTAGCTAAACCCAAGGTTATGATCTTCAATGCATTCAAGCATGCTCCCTTTGATTTTCATTTCTACTTCTAGGGGGGAGAGATTGAGATTAATATTTCATATATTTACTTGAGAATTCAATTCACAAGGCCATGTTTCAACTTGCAACATGCCCTCCAACCATGGATCAATAAGGGATGGTTCCCTTACCCTTCTTGAGCGACAATGCTTCCAAAACCATTTCCTATATATTTCATCCAAGATGCACCTCTTGAACACAATCATCAAACAAATGGTCTTTTGAGGTCCCAAGGTCTGGGGACTAAGCTTACTTTAGACTTGTTACACACCTAAGTAGGCAACCCCCAAGAGAAAACTTTTCTCACATTATGTTCAAGTTGCCATTAAACAGTTGTTTGTGATCTACATTTAGCTAGAATCAAAGGCCTTCCATCTATGCTCTGCTTAGTGATTTTTAATATCTAGCTTACTTATCAGATGAAAGTGGAACATACAAGAGAGATTTCAATATGGTTGGAACATAGAGGCAACAAATAATCAAGCCAAACAACTCACATTATGGTTAGGCCTCAAATTGCTCAAAGAACGTTCCAAGAGGCAAGTAATTGTGGTAGGGGACTCATGGGTAACAATTAGACTAATAAGCAAGATCATAAACATGCAAGATCAAAATTATCCAAATCTTCATGTGAGACTAGCAAGCATAACTAGATAGTTTGATTGAATAACAGGTTTTCATGTGTATAGAAGACTTAACTCTTTTTGCTGACAAACTAACCAACGAGGGAGTCAAGTAGAAGTTTGGAAACTTAAGAATAGGGGAGGATGTGATTTTTTCCCTCCCCTATGATGAAGTCCATTGAAAAATTTGGGGGGTTGTGTTACCCCCATATCATCTCTACCACAAGGATGCTCGAAATCTTAAATTTAGGGCATACAAGGAAATTGGTGAAAAAATTGGCGCATTTAAGTACGTGGATTAGAGGGAAAGTGGACGAGAGAAGTTGATTAAATTGTTAATGAGTAGGTCTGAAATGAAATCTTTTGATGGGACTCAGATTGCAATGTGGAGTAGGATAAGGGCATTAGGATATGGCCAGCATGTGAATACTGAAGAGATGAGATGGAATTTTATTAGCGCAAGACAGGAATGGAATTCTTGTAGGTTGCATTACATCAAGAGATTAAGGAGCAATCTCAGAAAAGGGCGAATTGTTAATGCTACAATCATGGTTAGGGTGGTATATGGGATATGAGAGTCATTATAACTAACAAACCTAGGATGAAGCCTTCTAACGAGGCTTCAACTGCATCGTGAAGCGAGACAAGGGCAATGGGATCTGGTGGGTGTGAGAACTCTAAAGGGAAGTGATGGAATTATAATAGGGAAGGACGAGAATGGAATTTCCGCAAATTGTATGACATCAAGAGATCATGGAATGATATTAAGAGAGGACAGTTTGTTAAGGCTGCAATTATTATCCTGGGTGGTGTTTGTGAAAAGAGAGATATTATAAAGGTGAAAATACCCCCGAACTGACACTATGTGACTGAAAGGCAATATTTGGTTGATAATACCGGGAAATTAAGCAGCGTCAGAACTCTTCCAGGTGGGCAGGAGGCGACCAAGGCAATGTTACCATCTAGAATGGTTCGAGGACATGCACAACAACCCACAATCTGGCAAGTAATGGAGGGCCAAGTGGATCAAGTTTTGCCTTTATATGAAAATCAGACGATGGATAGCACAGAGGTAGCAGGGGAGGCTCTAGACACTAGGGAAGAAGGAAAATAAGGTTGTGGCCCAAACCAAAGTAGCCTGGAGATTAAGAGTGGAATTGGGATTGTGAATGCCACTGGCCTGCATGCAGAAGGAGAAGCCATGGAGCAACGAAACAATCTACCAGAGGCCCAGAAAGAAGACAAGCAGGAATGATAAACAATGTTTTAAATTACACTTTGTTCTAGATTTTTTGTCTTACTAGTATTCTACAAGCTTCACAGAAGTAGAAGAATAGGTAGAAGTAGCAAGAAAAGTATGGGCTTAGGGCAGTGTTATCATATAGCCAATTTTGTAACATTATTATTTTGAACTATGTCTCCTTCAAATGTACTATCTTGTTGGTCTTCATATCAGCTTTTTAAATATAACTAAAAATAATAATTCATGTAAATATATATATATTTCTCTCCAAATGCTCAAGCATCTACATGCTAGAAAAATAGTATTAAGCTTGCCAAAAGTATGGCCAATCATAATATTCTTGTAAATATTAGGTTCAAAATTGTTATCAAACTTGAAAATATGGCGACTCATATGATGTGACCACAAAGGACAAAAATTCAAGCACACCTCATCATTGAAAAGATTAGCAATGTGAAAGGTGATTGGATTGTTACCATACTTGAGAAATTATGCCTAAAATTCTTCCCTCTCAATTGTTTTGCTAGTGCTCAAAGAATAGATAACTCTTTTTATATCTCCCGAGGTGAATTAGTGACATGAAGTAGGAACGAGGAATGTCATGTCCCTTCCCAAAAGAATTTGTAATAGGCTTTGTCTCTACACAATTTTGCACAATTTTGCCAAGGAAAAGGACCCAAGCAGTTTCGACTTAGGGACTTAGGAGAAATACGGCCAGATTATTTTGCTAGTGGAAGTTAGGGGATCACCCACGTGGGAAAGTGTACTAGACAATTCAAATTGCTTGGAGGGAATTTGTATACTTGTTGTGGGGAGGCCACATGAGGCAAAGGGAGGTCCACAAAGTCATAAGGAGGAAGAGCTCCTCACTTGGCCATTCATTCACACTCGCATATCGAAAATCACTTGACTGTTTGCTCAAGTTGCTTAGCCAAGTCAACTGGCTATTCAGCGACGAATCTCTCAAGCGGGAGATTCAACCTTACCTTTGAGGGACTACGAGTGCCACCCTAGGAAGGCAATTTCATAGCATCTTGAGGAACACCAGGAAGTATTTACAGCCAGTCCATTCAGCCATTAACCAGAAGTGCATATTTCTAGGCCAACAGACAGAGGAACACGCAGTTGAGGGGAGAGATTCATTGGGTCAGCTATTAGCCAGAGAAACCAGAAGATTCGAAGGACATCATTGGGTCAGCACTCAAGGGGAGTTTTGGAGCACGAGAGTGCAGCAAACAGGCAGTTCGAATTCTAGTCTTGGAGGACAACGCAGAGGGCCAATCTGGGCAGCACGTGGGTCTTGAGGGAAAGAGCCACAACCCAGAATCACAATTGGGAAAGGGAGGAAATCCATAGGAGGGCTCATCACAGTGATTTGGGGTAGCTTTTCGGAAGTTTCCCAGCTTCACTTAAGTAGGCCGAGCTTTATAGTTGCAACAATGGTGGAGCACTTTGGGGGTCGAATTTTAGAAGTCTGAACTAAGCCAAACCCTTCCTGGGTTTTGGTGGGTTTTGGCTGAGGATTCGGGAGATGAAACCTTATAATTTTCTGAGCACAGGAAGCAATGATTCCATCCCTTTGATTCCAGCAGACAGCACAGTTTCTGGGGCCTGGACAACACAGATCAGTTTTGGTGCAGTAGTTGGGCAGCCTTTAGATCAGTAATTGCTCACCTGGGTTTTGTCACACTTGTCCTTAGAGACAAGCCCAGGTGCACCATTCTATTTATCATTGTATTTGCCCTTGAAGATTTAATAAAATGGCTCAGCAATTCTCTATTTCCAGCGTTTTCATGGGTGCGTGATGTGTATTTTGTTTTTCTAATTGTTGGACTATTTGCTTGCTTGTTTATCACTTAATTTCCTGTTTAGGAACATTACAGTGGTATCATACCCTAGGTCTTGGCTCAACTGTGGGGAGTTTCTCCTATGAGAGAAGGGAACCAGCAGAATATTACATACAAGAGGCAGAGGTACCGAAGCAGAGAAAGAGAACTGGAAATCACTCTAGACACGAAGGATAGGGGGAGGCAGTAGTAGCAAAGGATGATATGGTAAAGCCCAAGAGCGGGGAGGAGATGGCTTTTGATAGCCTCTTGAAGGCTTTGAATGATTTGGCAAAGGGGTAAAAAGAGATGCTAGAGGAGACTAGAATGCAGAATCGGGAGAGAACCACCCCTAGGGGATTCTTATTTGGGGAAACTTCTCGAGCCTCTCAGCAATTCGACCACCCTTCACCTGCAGCACAACCTCCATCAGCAAGAGGTCCAACTCAAGCCACACTGCCCTCTTTCGTCCCAGTGGCACACAGATTGAACTAGTAGGGACTGAAGACCCTTCACAGATGGGAGAACACTTTAGAGAATGGCAGTCTATGGGTGTAGACTTCAAGGAAGCACTCTCTTTCAAAGATTTCTGCAAGCTCAAGCAGAATGAGAAGAGCAAGGGCTATGGAGGACAAGGCACGCAGAGCTATGAGCTACAGGGGACCACGTATTTCCAACTCAACCGGATGACAGACCTAGAAGCCATCAAGATGGCCATGCTGCACATGGAGGGGGAAGCCCACGACTAGTGGTTTCATGGTTTGACCACCCTAGGGCATGCCAATGTGGCTTCATATGAGGATTTCACTAGGAGGGTGGTGGAATGCTCTGACCAAAGGGATCCAGAGGCTCATTTCAAGGAGCTAACCCATGCCAAACAGGCAACCCAAAGCAATATATCTCAGAGTTTTTGCGAGTTTCAAAGATGGTGCCGGACCTATCAGATGCTCAGAGGGTATACACCTTCATAGAGGGCTTACTTGAGCCCCTGCATGGATTGATGAAGTCACGTAGACCCTCCACGCTACAGGAAGTAGTGATGTGCACCAGAGATTTGCAGGGGCCCATCCCCAAGACACGAGCACCCTTTCTTGCACGGACCCCTTTTCCCCATAAGGGGCATGAAACTAGACCCCCACCTCTGAGAACCATCCAGGGACGGGGGCAGCTAGATGATGAGATATGGAAGGACCTCAGGAGGAGGAAGTTATGCTTCACTTGCTGGGAGCCATGGGCACCAAGCCAGCGATGCACTACTAGCAAAGCACATTACACTGAGGTCTTTTCAGACAGTGACCAGGAGGATGAGGTGGAGCAGGGGTGTGGTATGGGAGACGGTAAGAGTCCGGCAGATAGGGGACCACCACCACCACCTCCATAGGGAGGGGCATCCTTTGCCCCATCTAGGAGAATCCTTGCTTCTTTATGCGAGGTCCCCAAATCAATGTTGCACTAATCACGATTTTATCTTTGCACTAATCGCGATTTTATCACGATAAAATCTTAAAATCGCAATTTTTTAAATTTCGTGATATAATCGGGCGATAAAAACAAAAAAAAAAAATTTAACCGATTTTTTCAATAAAAATCGTGCCCCTTGCGGACAGCCCGATTTATAACTAAAAAAACACGATTTTTTTTTCATTTGGACAACAGACAGGCGCGCGACGGGGGTTTGGAGTCTTGGAGTGAGCTCTTTGTCATTTGGGAGCCGAATCCGCTAACTAGAGGAGAAAAACGAAGTGTGAGCTAAGGAGGAGACGAATTTTCTCCATAAAACCGGTATGGGCACCAACGTTTTGTGTTTTGTAACTTTGTTTTGGTTTTTTCTATGTTTTTGTTTGGGTTTGGAATCTGGATAACCCATTGTTTATCAAAAGAATTCAATGGGTTATCAAATATTTTTGAATTGATTTGAATCTTGATGGGGTTTTCGACATTTGTCCAATGTCATTTGACTTTTCATTTTGTTTGTTAAAACTTAAAAATTCTTAAATTGTATGTAGTTTTTTTTTAGCTTTTGTACAATGTAAAATGTAAGTTTGTAACTTGTAAATTGTAATCCTTATTTTTCCATAGGTTCACCAAATCACCATTCAAGTTTTCAACTTCAAGTTCAAAGTTCAAAACTTCAAAGTCAAACATGCCAAAGAAATTGGACCCTCTGTGGGAATTTGGTGAACCTAGTGGAGGGAATGATAGAATAAACTTGTCTTGCAAGTTGTGTGGGCACCATATGTCCGGGGGGTGTACAGATTGAAGTATCACCTTGCACAAATCACTTCAATGCTTAAAAAAATTGAGAAAGAACAAGCTGACAAGTTGCTGGCCAAATTTCTCCTCTGGAGCGATATTCCTTTCAGCATTGTAAAGAATAATTCATTTTTCCAGTCTGTTGTTGATGCTATTGCAGCTGTTGGCCCAGGGTACAAAATCCCTTCTTATCATGACATTAGAAGCCGAATTCTTCAAAATGAAAAGCTTGACAGCACCAAAAGATTGGACGATTTTAGGGAATCATGGGCAGAAACAGGATGCACTGTGATGTCAGATGGTTGCACTGACCAAAAGGGGAGAACCGTTATAAACTTCTTGGTAAGTTGTCCCAAGGGAACTATGTTTATCAAATTTGTTGATGCATTTGCACATATCAAAGATGCAAAAACTTTATGTGATTTGCTAGATGTGTTTATTTTGGAGGTGGGT